>CM053613.1:1987739-2008691 GCA_028646535.1 Procyon lotor
GGGCGGGGGTGGGGGTGTGGGGGGAACCAGAGGGGCCAAGGGAAAGGGGGACCCCGGGAGGCAGGTCACAGGCGAGGCTGCCACAGGCCCGGGAGCTCCTTGCCGAAGCGGGGCCCTGGGGTTTCGCAGCAGGGACCCGGCCTGGGGGGGCAGGGGGGACCATCCACCAGGGCCTTTCCTGGGGCCGAGGCCGCCTCGGGGAGCCGCTCCTTCCCTCTGAAGGAAGGCGAGGCGGTGTCTGGGGAGGGTCCAGCAGGCTCTCACAGCCCCCACCCTGGGAACGCAGGGGCCTCGGCCCTCTGGGGGTGGGGGCAGCGACGGGGCCCCGAGGGACTGAGGGGAGGGTGAGGCCCCCGCATGCCACCGGTGCCCATCGTCCTCCTCAGGCCCTGGAGCACTAGCTGTGTGCAGGGTCTGCGGAAGACGGGAGACCAGCACCCCCAGGGGCCCCAGGCGCCCCCCACCCACTGCTCAGAACCCATGAACACACGGCCTTCCGTGGTAGGGACGACTGCAGGTGTGACTGGGTCAAGGGCTCTGAGACGCGAGGTCACCCCGGGCAGCTGTGTCACCACGGGTTCTGCTGAGAGGCGCAGGGGTGTGAGGGGCAGAGCCAAGGCCAGACCGTGGAGCCAGGCCTGACAGAGGGACGAGGGTTGGCGGGCGCTGCCCTGGGCCTTCACGGGGAGGGGGGACCGCGGCCCTGCGGCACCTTCCCTGCAACCCAGCGACCCGCCGGCCCTCCCGGGCTATTCGAGAATAAAGCCTGTGTGTCAGGCCAGGCAAATTTGGGGTCATCTGTGACAGCAGCGATGGGACACTAACACAGGTCCCCTCTGGGGAGTCGTCTGTGTCCTCTAGGTGACAGAGGTCGCCGGGACTGTTCCCGCAGCACTCAGCCCATCCCAGCACCGTCGGGACTCCAGCCCCACGCTGCCCAGGCCCCGGAGCAGCAGAGGAGGGGACGCGGTGCAGGAGCCCCCCGGAGCTCTGGCTGGTGAGACGGCCCTGCCCTGCCCTGCTCCTCTCACGGAGCCTGCCCAGAGCCGCCAGAGAGAAAGAATAGAATGTTCCTTTTGGACGTTTCCTCCTATTTTTAAACCGTTGCTTTCATCCCCCACAACTGTTTGGATGTTTAACTTCAGCATCTGGGGAGTAAAGGGGCCCGTGAGGCTCCCCAGTCTGTCCCTAAGTACTTTGGGGGCACATAGCCCCCCGGCATGGAAGCTTCTTAGCCCCACTTTACAGAGGGAACACTGAGGCCGGGGAGCGGAAGTGACTCAGCCGATATCACGGGCTCCTGACACAGCAGGCCGGGATCCAGACCCAGGTCACCGGAAGCCCGTTGGGCTTTTTCCCGTGACACCATGCTGCCCCCCAGAGGTCAGTCTGATTTTCCAGAAAGTGCTAAGCTGACCTGGAGCCCCAGCTCCCGAGGGGTCTCTCCCCCGCTCCCATAGTCAGATCCTGCCTAGCTCACCACTGTGGCCTCCCAGGTCCCCCTCGCCCACACTCTGGCCCCTGTGCCCCATTATCTCACACCCCCTCTCTGTGCCCCCAACTCCTCACCAGCCACACAGACTTTCTTGCTGTCCCTCAAATGTGGCGGGCTATTCTCTGCCTCAGGACCTTTGCGTGCGCTATTCTGTCTACCTGGAATGCTTTCCCCCCAGAGCTTCAGTCACGCAGGATTCATCAGAGAATATAGTCGGTGTCCCTCAGAGCCCAACTGGTCACAGTGTGGGGAGACAGCCCAGTGGTCTGGGAACTGGGAGCAATTTATTTCCTTTTGGGGTCTTAAAAATGTAATGAGTGTCTTTGTTCAAAGGCAATGTGTTGAGTCTTACTATGTGCTGGGCCCTGGAGATAGAGCGGAACACGGCCTCAAAGGAGCAGAAAGGCACTCCTGAGGCAGTGTCATGGGGACTGGGAGGCAGAGAGGTTGATACCAAAGCTCTGGGGGAAAAGCACAGAGGCTCGCAGTCACATACTCTGGCAGGAAATGTGACGTTTGCTCTGTGGCATTCCTTCTGAGGAGGACGATTTGGGTCAGGGAGGGCTGACAGCAGCAAGGATTTGCGAAGCGAATTCTGGGGAATGTTCTAGGCTCTGTCCATCAGACCGGTCTCCCGCACGGCCTCTACCTTCCCCCAACTTCTTTCCCTTTTACCTTGGCTGCCAGGAAGCTCTGAGCCAGCTTGTGCAACCAGGGCCTACCTGTGCAACCCGAGGCCTACCCTCGGGTTCAAAGAACTCCCTTCCCCCTCCTGTCTCTCCCCTCCCCCCTCCCTCCTCTCCCCTCCCTCCTCTGCCTCTGCTCAGTTCTGACTCCCTCGCTTTGCCTGACACATCCGGGTGTGACAGAGAGAGGGCAGGAGACAAACAGCAGGAGGGAAAGGCTCTATAGGGAGGCCCTGCTTGGGGGGAAGGGGACAGAGGCGGGTCCCCAGGCGGCAGGCCGCACCCCTCGGGGTCAGTCCCCGGGCCCCGTGATTGCCCACCTGGGCCTCCGGTACCTCCAGGAGCCAGCTCCCGAATCCGGCAAGGACACGCAGATAAGATCTTGCTAGATAAGCGATCCATTGACCCCGGGCTTGGAAGGAGACGGTGGGGCCGTGAGCTTTAACCACGTTCCGGCGTCAGACTCACATGGGAGTAAAGATAGCAGGTGCAGGTGGGTGTGGAACCCGCAGAGAAACTTCCCAGCCTGGCCCCGCCCGGCCAGAGGCACTACTCAAAGGCAAGGAGCAGCAGGAAATTCCAAACCCGGCCCTTCCCAGCCGGAGAGGCGGCCTCGGAGGCTGGTGGCCAGTCTGTGCGTGCCTGCCGTGGCCAGCCGGGGCCTCCAGGGCCTCACCTGAAAAGTGGGACCATGCAAGCTCCTGTCCCTGGGCGGTGGGAGGCTCAGAGGAGAGCGTCTGCTTTGGAAACTAGGGGGTGCTTGGCTAGCTCTCTCATCCCCCCGCGACCCCCTGCCCGGCCTTGAGCCCGCAGAGGGAGACAAATTGTTGGCTCGGGGCCACTCCTGGGTGCTGCCCCAAGGGGCTCAGAGCTCAGCAGACGGGTGGAGACCACTCTGCTCCCCTACGGCCTCTGTCCCCACAGCAGGTGCTCCGAAGGGCTCACCCCATCTGTTGGGCCTTCCTGGCACCCAGGCGGGATGCGAGAAGGGGAGGCCTGGGGGAGCCCAGGCCTTGGTCTGAGCCACAGCTTCTGCCCCGAGCGTGCGAGCTCCGGTGGGAGTCCGGCCCGAGTGGGTTCCCGTCCTGCAGGTGCACGTGGGCTGGGCAGCAGGGCTGTGCCCCCTCTGCCTGGCCCAGCGCTGAGCACCAGGAAGGGAGCAGATGCTATCTGCCAGAGAGTGAGGGGGGCTGCCTGGAGCCCCTGGGGGGACCCGCCCTGCCGAGGGGCGCTGGGGAGCCCGTGAGGCCCTTGGCAGGTAAGCAGGCCCCAGGTGCCCACTGGGGAGTCTCTTGGGCATCAGCTGCCCCCCTCCCCCCCCCGGCTCCTAGGAAACAGCTTCCAGCAGGTTCCCTGCTTGGACAGGGGCCCCCGGGGGAGAGCGCATCTGCACCTGCAGCTCCATGCTCACGCGCTGGCTCCTGAGACTGCCCTCCAGGGGGCAGTACCCGCCTGGGGACCCTGCCCACCTGGCCAGTGGCTCCTCCTCCCTCCTGCCCTCACTCACGGATCGGTCCAGAATCTCATGGGCGCTGGATCCCGGGCGGAGGGCTAGCTGCCTCTGCAGCTGGGAAGGTGGGGAAGGGCGACATGTCCCCTCACCCTTCTTCCCCAGCCCGACCCAGAGGGGCAGGGGACTCAGAGGGTGGCGACCCCTCTCTTCCCTCCCAGGCTCTGAGGGCAAGCGGCTTCCTTCCTGCTGGACCGTCAGGCTGCACGGGCTGCTGGGTCCTGCGGAGTGGGAGTCCCAGCCCCCGACTGCCCCAGGGTGGGTGGGGAGGCCAGAGGGCAGGCCCGTCCCAGGCCGGGCAGCAGGGGGACGTTGAAGGGCCAGGAGCCGGGGCAGGGATGTGGAGGCAGGCGACGGCAGCACTGGTCTCTGGGAACTGCCCCCCAAGGCACCTGCTCCAGGGGGTGAGGTTGCATGACGGGGGGTGCACCAGGAAGGGCGCTGGAATGGGGCTTAGAGACCTGGGTTCAAACCCAGCCTCTGCCGAGGCCCACCCAGATCTCGAACCTCTCTGAGCCTCAGTTTCCTCCTCTATTCAGGGAGGCTGGGAGAGCCTGTTCTCTCTGCCCCTTCAGCAGGAAACAGGTTGGGCAGGGCCCCAGAGGCCCTGGGGACCCTCTGGGTCAGTGAGATGGGTCCCTTTCTAGCCAGTGCGGCTGGATCTGGATCTCACCCCAAACCCTCCCTTGGAAAGGTGTGACCTGGGGCCTCAGCCGTGCTATAAGTGGGGCCCAGCCGGGAGCCAAATGGCTGGGGACTGTGGAGTTCTGCAGGGCCCCTCTGCCCTCTATAGCTCCCTGGGCCCACTGGCTGTAGGGACCCCCCGGCAGGGCCGAGCGAGACCCCACCAAGCTCCCTGGTGGTTAGCCTCACTAACCAAAGCCGTGCTATCCTGGGGGAGGTGGGCAGAGCCCCTCCCGCGGCGTCCACGGTCTCGGTCACCCGCGGCCAACCGCGGTCAGCAGAAGACCCTCTCTAGCGTCAGCGGGACACTGGGGGCTAACGCCCGCGTCTGTCCCCTCCCTCACCTCATCACCCGGGCATTTTGTCATCTCACCTCGTCACAGAAGGAGGGTGAGGACAGGAGACTTTGAGAGAGGAAGAGAGACCACGCTCACACTGGCATCTAATGTTATCATCCTTCTACTTTATTATTTGTTATTGCCGTTAATCTCCTACTGTCCCTAGTTTATGAATTAAATCTTTCATGGAACCCCACATAGGGTTTGAACTCACAACCCTGAGATCAAGACCTGAGCTGAGATCAAGAGTTGGATGCTTGATTGACTGAGCCACCCAGGCTCAGTTAAATTCTATCACAGGTACATATGCATAGAAAAAGCATAGTATATGTAGATTTGGTACTATCCATAGTTTCAGGCATCCACTGGAGTCTTGGAATGTATTTCCTGTGGATAAAGGGGTCTGCTGTACATCGTTCTGTCCTGGGCTTAAAATGTCCCAGGCTCCATCCTACCCAGAGTCAAGGCCAAGTCTGTACCCTGACCCCTAACCTCCCTGATCACTTCTCTTAACTTTCTCACTGATCCTTTGCCTCTGCCACCCGCCCCCACCTGGCTGCTCTCTGCACACACCAGGCTCCTGCCCCAGGGCCTTTGCACATCCCATGACCAGTCTGGACAACTCTTCTTGGGATCTCCGTGTCTCAATTCCCCATCTCCTCTGGCTCTTAACTCAGAAGACACCTGCCTGGTGAGGCCTTCCCTGGCCCCCTGATTGAAAACTGAAGCTCCATCCCCAACTCAGACATGTGATCCCCATTCCCTCCAGAAGTGCCCTATTCGGATCTCATCATCATACAAGGGACCGTACACTCTACTTTGTATGTGTACTGTCTGTTTACTTCCACTGGAGTGTAGGGGCTGTGTCTGCTTCGGCCTCTGCCGTGCTCCCAGCATCTCTGCCAGGATATGATCGATACCCGGGACTCGATAGATATCTAAATGATAGGTACTTAACAGATATTTGTTGAATGGGTGAGTCCAGAGGACTGGAGTTAGGAACCTCTGGCCTTATAGCACCTGCGTCCACGGGGCCAGGCCAGGCCTCCGGCAGCTGCCCCAGAGTGCAGATGTCCTGGGGGAAGGGATCATGGGTCAGGCTCCTAGAACCTTCTCTAGACAACACCCTATGGGTCAGGCCATGCCAGCTAGTTAACAGAACCCTGTCACCTGCTGCGGTTCCCCACAGTCCCCCTGCAAGGTGGGGGCTCAGCATCTTATGCCCATTTTGCAGGTGAGGACAGTGGAGTCCCAGAGTAAGGGCCCGACCCCGGCTCCAGGCCCGGACTCCATCACTCTATAAGGAAGAAGTCCGGGTCGCCTCCGCCGCCGGCGCCTTCGGGGATTGCTCCTGCTTCCCTAGGAGAAGCATACCACCCTCGTAAAAGCATAAACCAGGGATTGGCAGCAAGAGGCGGCGGGAGATAAGCAGACCTTTACAACCAGAGGAGCTGACGACAGCATTCGGCCCCTTAAATTCGGGGCAGCCCCAGGCCTGGGTACCGGGGATGTCCAGCCGGAGGGGGCTGTGGGGCCAACAGCAGGCCCCCCGGATGGGGGAGCTGGGCTGGGGAAGGAGACCGCCCAGAAACGGGTGATGTGAACGGTAACTTCTCGAGGTGGAGGGGCCCAGAGCCTCGAGGGCTTTGTGTTTGGGGTTTGTTTTTGTTTTTTCTTCATTGCAAGTGAAGAAACCAACTCAAAGTGGTTCCCAGGACCTCTGGGTCCTGTGGCTCCAATGACGTGGGGTTCTGGTCTCTGCTGTCCTAGGAGATCAGTGTCTGCTGGTCTCGCTCTGGGGCAGGCGTGTCATGCCCCCACCCCCCGTCACCCAGGGTGAGGCCCCAGCAGCTCCGGGCTGGCATCTGTCACCTCTGAGCCCTCAGGAAGAAGAGTGTGCGTCCCTAGTGTTTCCACAAAAGGCCCCGGGTGAGAGGGGGCCCTGCTGACCTCAGGGGCAGGCCTGGAGAGGGATAGGGAGGGACGGGAGAAGCAGGCGGCAGGATGAGACCTCTGGACGCTAGGTGAGCAGAGCTCAGGCCAGAGCTGGAAGGAAGAGACAGCCCCACAAGTTAGAGGTTGTGGGGGCGGGGACCCTGGCCAGGCTACTCTCCCCGGACCCGGGCCCTGGGTTGGGGACAACTGTGGTCTGTGCTTGCCTAGTGTCACCGGGTAAGGACTAGGGCCCTGTCTGCCCTGGATTCATCACCCACAGCCTGCCACGGCCCTACAGCCCAGGGGCGGTTCTCATACTATGTGCCTTAGAACCCCCACGGTCTCATTAAGTCCTATCCCCAGAGGTAAGGATGGAGTGCAGCTGAGGGGATGCCGGGAGAGCCACCTGTGGGGGGTCTCTGTCCCCGGGACGTTCCTTTCTCCTTGTGCTTTATTTCTAAAAGACGGGGTGGACATAAGAGAGACTAGGTTTCTCAGGGAGGCGAAGTCCCACAGGCGTTGGGGACAAGTCGGCTATGACGCCGACACAGGACTTGAGCAGCACGGCCCAGGGGTGGGGGGCTCAGCAGCCTGGCCCAGTCTCACCCCGAAGAGAGGGCCAGCCCCCCTGTGAGCAGGAGTCTCTGTTTCCCATTTAACAGAGGAGAACATTGAAGCCGGAGGAAGCACCCCTTGCCCCAGCCATTCATCCGTACAGGGTGAACCTGGGGTTGCTCCCCGACTCCTGCAGCATTTGGGGGCCACTTGGATCCAGACTTTGCACATCCCGCCCCCCTCCTCCGCCATGGCCCCACTAAGGGGAAGGAAGCCCTTCTTGGGGCTGCTGGGCCTCCTACAGTCCTGGGCCCAGTGCTCACGGGCTCCCCTGGAGGATGCCGAGGGAACAGCATCACTAGAGGCGAGGGAGGCCACTGGAGGCCGAGGTTCCGCAGCTGTCCTCACACTCTCGGGCTGGACTCATGGTGGTCCGACCCCAGGAAGCCGAATGGGGGCCTCTATGGAGCTCCCAGCTGAAGCCCGAGGTCTTTCTTTCTTTCTTTCTTTTTTTAAGATTTTATTTATTTATTCAACAGAGAGGAGAGAGATCACAAGCAGGCAGAGAGGCAGGCAGAGAGAGGGAAGCAGGCTCCCCACTGAGCAGAGAGCCCGATGTGGGGCTCGATCCCAGGACCCTGAGATCATGACCTGAGCCCAGGGCAGAGGCTTTAACCCACTGAGCCACCCAGGCGCCCCGGTCCCTGTTGTTTTTCTATCAGCAACACGCACAGCAAGACCCTAGAACCCCTGCCCCGTGGCAGGGAGGGGAGATGTCTGTGGATTGCATTCCTAGACCCAGCGACATGGGCACCGCGGGTGTGTCCTTTTGGGGGGCTGGCCGTGTCACCATCCAGAAGGTCACAGGGAGCGGGAGGACAGGCCTCTCCCCGTCCCATGCAGGGAAGCTCCCCGGGGTCTGTTGCTTGGGGAGGACGGCTGGACAGGTGTGACACCTTCTTAAAAATGGGAAAAGCCGCACCCCCAGGACTGTGGGAGGTTGGCGGCAGGGGTCTGAAAGGAGAAGGGGGTGGACGAGGGCCGCGGGGGCAGGGGGGGCAGGGCTCCACCCGGTCGTGCTCGCTAGCCGTCCATCCCTTCTTGTTAAGGGCAACACGCAGGTGCCATTGTCAGGATGCGTGGAAAGTACGCGCACGCTTAAGAAGGCTGGAGGTAAAGAGGTGACCAGTTCGAGGTGGCTCTTTCCAGACGGGGAGTGCAGAGCCTGGCCACCCCTCGCTCGGCTCTTCCCTGAAGCAGTCACGTTTAAAAATACACGTTCCAATCCTGGACACTGGAGGTCACCCCAGGCATGCACGGGGGGCCCCCGGGCCTGGGTAACCTGGGGACGGGACGGGCAGGGCAGGTAACTTATTAACCGGACTCTCCGGACGGGGGAGCGAGGCTCGGGGAAGGAATTTCCTTGGAGTTCAGTGCAGGAACGTGACTCAGCAGCGGCTTCCGGGCATCCTGGCAGCGGCCAGGGCCGTGCCCAGCAGGCCACTGACCCCTGGGGTCACCCAGGACCTCGAGGCAGCCTCCCGGCCACATTGGGAGCCAGCCCGACTCTGCTCCGGCTCCCCGTGGCCGCTCTTGGCACTCTGGTGGGTCTCACCCGTGGCCGGGGTTCGGCAGGAGGTGCACAGCGGCTGGGACCCAGGCGGGACGGTGCGGGTGGGCGGGGGGTTCAGACCAGGGTCCGGGGCCTCTTCTGACCCGCGTAACTGGTTTGCCGTCCAGTAGGAGAAATAAAGTGGGAGCCTCACGGGTAATAGGAAATGTTCTATTTGCCCCCTTAAAAACAAAGAATAAAATAAAGCAGGTGACGTTCATTTTAGTAGCACATCCTATTTAATCCAGCATATCCAATGTCGGACCCTGTCAGCCGACAGTCAACATGAAAACATCAGTGACACATTTTAGTTCTTAGTACGTTCATACGGAGTCTTCAAGGCCCACGCGGATCTCACACTCACAGCGACCCACGGTTCCCGGGCCCCGCAGCCGCAGGTGGGCGAGTGGCCGCCATCGGGGACCGCACAGTCCAGGCTGCCCGGGCCTGAGGCGCGTCCCCATCCGGAAAAGGACAGGTGACGGCAAGAGGAAGGTTCCAGGCCACCTTCCCTGGCTCTGACCTCCCTGAGCCCACAAATGCACGTCTGATTTGTCAGGTTGAAACCAGACCAGGGTGACACCAGCCCGGCGTCCGCCTGTGGGAGAGCGTCCGGCCCCAGGTGGCAGGGACACGTCTCGAGTCTCCACGGGCCTGTGGCGGGAAGATCTTGAAGACATGGCGGGTGGAGATGAAGTCTGGACTTAGTCTTAGCGGCGTCGATCTCTTCGTCTCCTAAGTGGTGACAGGGTCCTCTAAGGTGCTGCCGCCGGTGTCAGCTGAGGGCAGGGGGTAAGGGACTTCTCTGTCCTAACTCAGAAATAGTCTAGTGACTCTAAAATGTGTCCCAAACAAAAAGTTTACTAAAAAAAAAAAAAAAAAGCACTCCATTAAGAACGAAGGACTGAATGACGTCCGTGACAAAATTTCATTCACACCGTAAAACTATTCATAAAAACCCACATGCAACCTTCCCCTTCGGGCTAAAACCCAGACAGAATATAGGAGAGCGGGGTTCTCAAAAGCTGGACATCAGGCAACACAGGGCAGTAGATTCCCGAGGTGGTGAGTCCTGTGACTTCCTAAGCTGGCGGCTTCGAGAGTCCCCGGGTCGCGGGACGGGGTGCCGCTCCCTGAGCCGAGAAGAGCCCTGAGCTGGGGGACAGGGGGCGGCTGGGGTGTGCAGGAGGCTCCGCGTGTTCAGCCAAGAACTGAGCACCGTGTGCGTGAACGAATGTCCCAGGGCTGAGCAGAGAACCCCCTAAAGGACGGCACGACGAATAGTGCCAACTGTCCCCAGACGGGAAGGCTTCCTAGCTGACAAGGTCGGCAGCTCGGGGAGCAGAAAGGTCTTGCTGCGTCAGTGAGCGAAATTAGCCCTCGGTGAAACCCGGCTCGGGTCCGTCTAAGGATTCTAAACGCAAGACGCCAAGCCATCAGACCCCACTATAAACACGTCACTTAGCTCTACTTAGGAGCAAAACTCAAGAACATTTATAGGAATAAAAAATACCCGAGTGATTTTTTTTATTCCGTGTGATTCACGGAGTCACCAGGCAGATGTTGCAGCCGGGGACAGAAGGACCCTATGCAGGTGGCCGTTGTGCGCCCACCCCCAGCCCCTGGTCCAACCCACCCCACTTCTCTGCCCCAGGAGGCTGACTGGGCACCGGCTTCCCGGCCTGTGGGTGCCCGCTGGGCCCAGCCGGTGGGAAGAGCCGGAGACAGATCCGGAGCGTGGGAGGGGAGAGGGGCTGGCTTCCGTCCTGCTGGGCCCCTGGGGCCACCGGGGCCACCGGGAACACGGGCGTCCCCCCCACTCAAGGCCACAACCATGGTCAGCACCCTGAGTTCCCTGACAGCTCCCTCCCGGCAGCAGGACAGAAACCAGATTGTCCCCATCTTTTCTCTCCTGTGCCCCCCCACCCCCGGGGTGGGCCGCCTGTTTCCACCGCGCCCCCGATCCACCTACACGCGTGTCCCTGAAACTAACAGGGACGACATCACTGATGAAAATAATCACACACCACCCCTTGCGGGGCGCTCACCATGTGCTGAGGACTTTATTTAACCCTCCCATTAGCCTTTTTGTCCTGTTGTGGAAACTGAGGCTTGGGGGAGCAGGTTAGCAATGTCGGTGTTCAAGCCAAGGACTCCGGGACTGGGAGGAAGCTGAGGGTCTACTCTGGGTAGGGGTCGCATCCAGTCTCACACAAAGTGTCACGCAATCACCCCGGGACTTAGGCAGGGGTCCCTTTGGGGTTCAGGGGGTCCACAGGCCGATCACTTCCGTCCCTGGGTCTGGACCCTCTGTGGGTCCCTGATGGACACCTCGACCCGCGGCTCTGGCCGGGCTCTGATCTGCGCCCGCGCCCCGGAGGGCTGAGCCCCGATCGCCAGCTGCGGCAGGGCTGTCACCGGCGGACGCCTGACCTCGGTGGCCCGAGCTTTGCCCGAAAGTTACCCCGGAGTTCAAGTGACCTGCGTGTTACTCTCTGTTTCCTTTCTATTCGAGCAGAGGATTAAAAAGGAAAGTCGGCGATCCCAGGGGTAACGGAGTGCAAGCTAAAAATACTCCCAATAAATAAACAATCCGGGTCAGCGATCGGCATCCCATGAGGCAGCAAATTCCAAACGAACAAAGGCCACACCGTTTATGGCGGTGGATTCGGGTTGGTTGCCCGAAGAATGCCCCGTCGGAGATAAAGGCAGGTGGAGTCCCATCAGGTAAGGACGCCGTGACCCACATTAAGTCATTCACCCCCTCCAGCTTCACCTCGGCGGGGCTGGCCGCCTGCGATGTGCCTTCCTGGGAAGGGCGCCCCGGCCCGTGACCCAGGCGGGGACAGGCTGGAGTTGGGCACCGAGCCAAGACGGAGCCGGTTGGCTCGCGGCCAAGTACTGAGGACACATTGCGGCTGGGTGGTTCATTGTCCCGACCAGACAGCACAGCTATGGGGCCATTATGAAGTGGGGAGTTACCAGCTTGAACTCTCGAGGGCAGAGCGACACTCCGTGCCCAGGAGCCAGCGCCGTTCAGCAGGGAGGGCCCCCTCCCCGCACCCCTGCGCCCCAGCGAGGCTCCGGGCTGTGCGTGTGGGACTGCAGGAGGAAGGCATGGGCGACTCTTTCGGTCTTTGATGTCAGGATTTCAACCCCAAATAAGGGCCTTGGAGATCTCGGCACATGGTCTTATAAACTCGGGAAGACTCCTGCACCTTTCTGAGCCTCAGTTTGTATAAAATCAGGGCAGGTGCTCAGTCAATGTTTGGAGAAAGAAAAAATACATAAGGAAAATGAAATAAAAGAGGGAGCAATGACAGAGCTTGCTTTCTTGGACTTTCCAGAAGATTCCAGAAGTTTCCGAAGAACGAAGGGCTTAGCCCAGAGCCTGGCACAGAGAAGGGGCTTGATCCTCGAGTCTGTTCCTGGTATGACTATCATTTTGCTCATCTCTCAGTCTTGTGGTTAGGAGAGAGGAGCAGGATGGACCACAAAGTCTTCCGCCCCGTGAGGTTCCCCGGGGATCCTAACACGGTCCACTCTCTGCCTCATTTCTCGGGTTTCCCCGTCGTTAGCCTATATAATGAGCTGGAGCCGTTTCTCCTCCACAATGAGGCGCTTTCCCTCCCTGGCGGCTCTGGTCCCCTGCAGCCGGGGGGCCGATGGGGGGATGACACGCGGGGGCCGAGAGGGACTGGGCGCAGCTGGGAGCCTGTGGGAGGACTGAGCGGGGGCTCTGAGCACCGGGGCTGAGGTTGCCCCCGATCCTGAGCGCACCTCGGATCTGCAGGTGACTAAGCTCTATTTCGAGGGGGCTCGGGGCAGCAGTCTGGGTGGAAAAACACTGAATTAGGGAAATTATCAAAAAGCAGATTGGAGCTTTTCATTCTTTTTCTTTTTCTCTTTTAAACTCACATTGTTCTAGTCTGGAGCTGCTGCTGGGGCCTGGGGCCTGGGGAGTCGAGGCCACCGTCACGGTCACTGGGGAAGCCTGCGAGGCTGCCGGACGGTCCTCTGTGGACAAAGGCACATGCGCTCTGCGGCCCCAGTGCGTGCCCTGGGCGTGCTCTTTTATCTGCTCCTCGGCAATAGCTTGGGAGCGTCATCCCTGGGGTTATCGCTCAAAGTCGGGGGAACAGTTCGGAGCCGAGCTCAAGGGCAGATGCTGGGTGTGGCTGGTATCCTCTGCACTTTACAATTTCACGGGCCCCAGGGGGAGCTCTGGGTTGGGAAATGGCTTGGAGGCCAGGCTGTTTTACTCTAGAATGGTCCCCTTGACTGGAATAGGGGACTGGGCCCTGGAATTCCTACGGGGTGCCTCGGGGTGGGGGGGGACACAGTCTGGTGCAGGCAGGGGCAGCTTCACGTGGGAACGCAGAGGGGGCCACGGTGACCCCCCCCACCCCGCCACACCCCAAGTCTGGGCCTTTCCAAGAGCTCCCACTGCAAGAACACGGCAGCTGGGACTGCCCAGCATCTCTGTGCCAAACGCCGGGAACGGCCACGGCTCTTACAAGCTCCGTTTGCACAGGACCGCAGAGCTTTGGTTGAGAGGCTCTGTCTTTGTCTCTGTCTCTGTCCCTGTCTCTGGCAAGGGAGATCCCTCGGCCGAGCACCGGGGCTGGGGGCTGGGAGCTGGAGCAGCCGGAGCCTCAGAATGCCATGACCTCATCACAGAGGTGCCAGGGTCTTGCTGCAGGCTTTCAGCAGAGACGGGTCTGAAACACAAGCTCCCCACCCCCACCCTCCACCCCCCAGGATGCTCTGATTTTCCAAAAGCAATCGTCCCTGTTATATCTCTCCTAAGCTCCTGGAAGGATGCTGACCAAAGGCAAAGCCTGACATACCCTCATCGGGGCATCTTCCACCAGGAAACCAGCGCGGGCTCGGAGGACGGGCACTTTTTTGCAAGCACCTCAAGGCTCACAGGGGAGCTCGATGGGCAATTAGCAAACGTCCCAACCCCTCCTCTCCCCGCGGCTGCTTCAGATGTCAGAGTCCTGCCGAGCTTCATGTCTTGTTCTAAAACCTCTTTCCAGGGGGACTCGAGGGAAATTAACGTTCTGCCGGAAGACAGCAAGCCCCTTGGCCGTGAGCACGTGGCGCGCTCTCCAGGGGGGCAGCTCAGCCGCCGCAGGACCCACGTTCATATCGACGATGAGAGATTAATTGGTGTGGAGCGAATTATGGAAATGCACAAAGCCGCTGCCGCCTCCGATGCCTTTGAAGCTGGGGTCTGCGGTCACAGGGCGTCTCTCTCCAGGTCAGGTTGGGCCTGCAGAAACCCAGCCTCCTGCCTTTGTCCTCTCGAGACCCCTCCCCAGACCCTGGACACGGAGCCCGAAGTCAGTGTGGGTTTTGAACGTAGTGCAAAGTCAAACATCCCCTAGCTCGCAAACACTGATGGATGGAACACTGGGCCGAGCACTTCGTGTGGATTGTACTTAACCCTCCTAACAACTCTCCTTTGTGGAGGAGTCCCTGAGGCACAGAGAAGGTTACCCACCTGCTGAAAGCCAGAACTAGGGTTCGGCCCGGGGGACTGTCTCAGAGTCGAGCCCCCCCCCACCTCTGCCATGTGAACGGGCAGGTGGGGAGAAACACCCTGTCCTGTTTTCACGGTTTCTTATTCATTTGTTCCCCGGGGGGGCTATGAGCTGTCATCCCTGCCCGCTGGGGCTGGGACAGGGGAGCATGCTCAGGCCCTCGTGGGGGCAGGGGGTGCCCAGAGGAGGTGAGAGGGGCTGGAAGGTGTTACGGGGGTGCTGCCCCAATCCTCTGGGCTCAGAAGTTCCAGAGGGGACCTGAGAGCCTGCCTTTCTCCATCCCAGGCGATGGAGGAGCGAGGGAGGCCCACCGGGCAGGCGCAGGGCCCGAGGGAGCCCCAGCCGCAGCTCAGTCTGTTCACGGAAAGTCTCAGGGCATCAGTATAATGGGCCCATTTCACAGATAGGCAAGAATCACGGGGGATGAAGGAGGTTTCCTTAAGTCCCCAGTAGAGCGAGAATCGAGGGCCAGGTGACCTTGGGGCCCCCCCTCTCCCGCAGGAGCCCCCAAGGACAGTGGGGAGGGGAGGAAATGCTGGTCCAGACCAGAGCATCACAAATGAGAGGGTGCTGAGTGGCCCCCCACTGTGGGATACAGCGGGTGTCAGCCCACCTGGGGAGCACGGCTCAAGGGAAACCCCCCCAGGAAAGAGGTCTCTCCCCTCCCAACTGGTCCTGCCGTTGCCACAAGGTGGCGCTGTTTTGGCAGCTGAGGGGGGAGGTGGTCTGATTTCCTTTGCAACCCAAGAGCACTGACGCTAGAGATCTTCCTACTGGGCGATGCCCTTAGGCTCACGGAGCTGAGGGTCACTCTGCAGTCCTGGTGAAGGGACGGGGGACCTTCCCGTTGGCTGTGGGTGTGTTCGTACGTGGGCAGGGGCACCCGTGTGCACACGTACGTGTCTGCATCTCTGCATGCATGGCCTACACTCTGTGTGTTTGTGCGCACATACGTGTGTGTGCTCACGCGTGCGGTAATGTCCGTGTGCATGTGTGTGTGCCCACGTGCATGGTGCATGTTTGTGTGCTTGCTGTCTGCTCCTGTGTGTGCACATGCGTGTGTCACGCCTTTGTGTGGGGGCGCATGTGTGTACATGCATGCTCGTGAATACACATGTGTGTGCGTGGTGCATAGTCCTGCCTTGCACGCACATGTGTGCATTTCTACCCGTGTACTTGTGTGCAGGCGGGCCTGTGTGCATGTTTGTGTACGTGTGTCTACTTGTGCACACGCTTTCACACGCGTGTGTGTGTGCTGTGCACGTGTGTCTGCACACAGGTGTTGGAAGCAGCGTGGACTGTCTCCTTCCGGGAGCTGCCCAGCCCTCCTTCAGCTGGTGGCCTTCATGGTCCAGGACTGCGCTCAAAGATCGGGGCCCCGGAAGGAGCCCACCCTGAGCGAGGGGCTGGCAGGGGCCCCCTGAGGAGGGCATCCTGGTGGCAGCGTGAGTGTCACACGTGGACATCTCTCCCCACCACGCTCTGAGTTCCTCGGGGTTCAGGTCCCGGCGGCATCCCACGGGCTCCCGCATTGGGGTGCAGGATCCGGCCTCTAGGGACCCGGAGGCTCTGAGCCCTCCGTGGGGCTTCCTATCTGCCGGCCCCGCTCTGGGCCATCGCTGCGGTTAATTTGGGTCTTCCTGTGGCCCCCTGAGGCAGGTTCTGTGACTCCCCGTGCTGGGATGGGGAAACTGAGGCTCTGAGAGGCGGACTCACTCAAGCCAGCAGCTAGGACGTGGAGGGCTGGCGTCCACCGCGGACCGGAGATGGTTACAGGGTGAGGTGAATCCGAGATGCCCCTGGGGCCCGAACGCAGTTTCGGTGGAGGCCCTGCATCTTGTTGTTGCAAGGGAGCGCAAGGGCTCCCTGTGGAGCAGGAGGCCACGGCCCCTCAAGTGCTCCCTCTGCGGGGAGCCTCCCTGACCCCATCGGAGTGAGTCCGGCTTCCTCTGTGCTCCTGCAACCCGGGCTTCCACCTGGCGTCCCGCGGCGCCTGGACGGTGCGTCAGACAGGTGAGCGGGACGCCAGGGGTCCGGGGACTGCCTGAGCCCTTGAGAACCCGAGGAAGCCCGTTGAGAGCTGAGCTCTGGAGGCTGGCTGATGCAGGCACCCAGAGAAACCCCCGGCCTTGGGCGACCGTGAAGCTCGGCGCTGTCGCTCAGGTTAGAGCCCCGCACGAGGGCCGGACGGCAAAGTGTGCACACGCTGGGGGGCCCGGAAGCACTGCCTAAGCTGGCTGGGCAGCCGGGCTGTGTGCACGTCCCCAGGAGAAGCCTGGGCTGCTCTGGGCTCTCGTGCTGTCACCACCTTCCGGGCCTGAGCGACCCCACTGTGCGAGTCCCGCTTCTGGGGGGTGCAGGGATTCCCCCCAGCTGACGTGAGAACCACCCTGGGAGCTGCCGGGGCTCCAGACACCTCCCTTGCAGCCTCCCCTGTGTCCACAAAGACAGCTGTGCACACCCTCCGACATCTGGAGAAACCAGCGTTGCCGAGCGTTGGCTCCCTATCCTTGTCCTTACTGGGTTAGTCGACCGGCTCGTCGTGGGGCTTGGTGGTCGCCTGTGGTCACGTGATTGGTCTCTCTGTCTAGGAGAACCATCCGTGGCTGGGGTGTGGACCTCTCATGCAGGGTCCTCGCCCAGAGAAGGGGCTACAGGCTGCTCCCGTCTCTCTTTCCTGAACGCCATTTCCATCCAGTTTGGTCCCATCTCGACATTAGCCTCGTGAAGACGTCCCAGGGTCCCTGGGCTGGATGTCAGCAGTAGGGTGTCCCCAGAGGGTGGTTGTGCTGGGGCCCCGGAGGGCCGGCACGTGCCCCGCGCTCAGCCGAGTGTCCAAGACCCCTGCGAGCGAGACGGCACTTCCCATGCCCCCCCATGCCCCCCAATGGGGAGCGAGACCCCACTTCCCATGGCCCTCCTGCCCGTGCCCCCCACCCAGCCCCAGAGCTCGGGCACCGCTCATGCCTACAGATTCGTGTGCCCTGTGCTTTCCCTCCTTTGGGAACAAAGTGGCCCCTCCAGCATCGACCCAGTGCTTGGCAGACAGTTGGCGCTTAATAAATGGAGTCTGGGTTTGAAAAAATGTCTCAAAGCCCAGAACGATCTGTGGGAAAGAGGAGCGGCTTGGGTGCAGGGTCCCTGCGGGAGGGGTGGTGCTTGTGCTGGTCCGGGGGACCCCGCCGCGCACGCGGGGATGGGCGTCATCGTCCCCGGTGGAGAGCTGCGGGAGTCGGAGGGTTCCAGCTGGTATAAATTCATGGTTTGAGGTAGGGAGTGCTGTGAGGTCTGTCTCTGGAGGTGGGAGAGACGAGCTAAGCGGAGATGCATTCTGACCCCAGACTTGGAGGCATTAATTACTCAAATGAATAAGTATGAAATCAAAGGTCTGGCTTTAAAAATTAAACTCAGATTAGCCCCTTGCTCCACTTCCTGTAAAATCAAAACCACTTGCTTGAGGAATGGATGTCCGGGAGGGGAGTGCAGAGAAGACAGACCTCTCGGCCAGCGCCAGCCCTGCTGCAGGGCCGGGGGTGCCTTCCGGGGCGGGGGCTGCTGGCCCTCTTGTCCTGGGTGAAGACCCCAGGCCCTGCCACGACCTCTCACCCTGCGTCCTGCGTCCTGCCAAGCCCAGAGGGAGCAGTGTCTGCAGCCCCTTGGGTCCCCAGCTGTAGGGACCAGGTCCGGGTGGATGTGGGGAAGCCGAGAAGGCCGGTCTAGGGTGAGAACACAGGGGAAGCCTCCCGATCAGCACAGGCCCCTCCAGGCCAAACTCGGCCTTGGACTGGGAACCTCTGGAAAACGTTCCCTAATGGTCTTCGACGACTTCACACACACTGTGTAGGGCTCCTTGCTCATTTAATCAGACTCACTCTATTCACAAAGTCCTCAGGGATGTTTCCAGGATGCTGACTTTCTGCGTACAGCATAAAGGTCCGAACTCCTCTGTGAACCTCAAAGCCCTATGGGATCAGCCCCTGGATGCTCCGGTCCCCTAGAGAACTTGCCGCCAGGCCTCCATTCTTCCTGCTCCCCGCTGCCTACGAACACCCTGGCACCCTGGGACGTGAGATGTGCTCCTCCCCTCCAGAGGTGGGCTTTGCCACCTCCACTGTATCCTTTCCTTAGTGTCCAGGGTCCCCGCATGATAGAATGCAATGGCTCCCTGCATTTCTGTGTCTGGTCTGAGCTGGGCACTCAGCTCACCGAGGGGGGAGAGGGCTGGGACAGCCCTGGCAACCACAATAAATGTGGACCTATGGGTTCTGGGGCCACCGAGGAGCCCTCAGAGGGCACGGCCCCTGCCCTAGGAGCTGGGTCTGCAGACATCTGTCCTTGAGACCGTGGGTCAGTTGGGGGTATCAGCTTGGGAGAGCAGACCTCACAGCGTCACATGGCCATGAAGACACCTTCCAGCATCTCTGAGCATAATCTCTGCCTGCTTGTCCTGATATGTGGACAGGAGGGGACCCTGGCCGGGACCCTACACCTTGGAAGGCCCCCATAGTGAGTGCATTGGTGGCTTCTAATAGTCGTGTCTGCCCAGAGCCTCAGAATGTGATCTTATCTGACATGGATCTTATTTGCAGGGAAGGATCTAGGGCTAACGGGGACATCCTAGGTTACCCAGGGCGGCCTGTATCCCGTGGTGGGCGTCTTTGCAAGAGACGGAAGAGGAGACACACACAGACACAGAAGAAGGGCCACGTGACCACGGAGGCCGCGGCTGGAGGGGAGCCGCCACCAGCCCAGCACGGTCACAGCCCAGGGACGCCAGGAGCCCCAGAAGCCTGGGGAGGCGACAAGGACCCTCCCCTAGTGCCTTCAAAGGAGGGCAGCCCCACCCACACGCTGATTTTGGTCTTCCGGCCTCTGGACTGCGGGAGAGTAAATTCCTGTTGCTTTAAGCCACCTCATCAGTGGCATTCTGTTACTATCGCCCCAGGACCGTGATCCAGGCCCAGAGAGGGGGAGCACACTGCCATAAGCAACCAGTTTCTCCCCGCATGGCACCTGCTCAGTGCATTATTTGGTTTAGCTGTTAGGATAATTTGTAACTTGTCCAGTCGCTCAGCTTGTAGGTGGGGAGCTCATACCTGCAGTCGGATCGGTCAGCCGACAAAGCCCATGCTCTTGGCGCCTTTGTTGAGCCGTGAAAATGGGCACGATGGATGAGTCCACTAATGAGCCTGTGCTAATCTCACTAAAGGGGCGGCTGGTTGAGCTGAACTGACGTGAGTGGAGTTCAGGAATGGCCTGATCCAGGAGCACAGGGACTTTGTCCAATACAGGGCTGCACTCTCAGGACTTTGACCTGTGTCTGACCCATAGTAGGTGCTCAGTAAATCAGCTTTGAATGAATTGGTGATGAGTGGTTCTTCTTCCCTCTCTGCAGGCTAGAGTTTCAGGTCAGTCAGCGGTTGCTCAGTGAGCAGAGAGAGGGATGCGGGCCTCTCACTTATGGTCATGCTTGGGGTAGGGGCAGAACGTCTTTGAAGGGAAGAGCAGGTCAGGGGGGTGGAAGGGACTCACATCGCCAGGCTACAGCAACAATATTAAAAAGGCCACAGAAAATACTATGAACTATGATTCCCCAGAGACTCAGGAAAGAGGTCTTTTCCGCAGACCCCACGTGGTGCCTGAGGTCAGTGTGGGAAGACAAGGTACCAGGGAGCAAAGGGGGCCAAGAATGTGCAGAACCCCGAGCCAATGACCGTGCAGCCCAGAAGCAGGGCCACTCAGCCTGGTCCCGGAAGGCAGCCCCGGGTACCACACAGCCTGTGTGAGGCCTGGCAGCTTCTCAGGGGGACTGTGGGGTTGAGTAGCCCAGAGCGCCCACAGCCAGGAGGGGCATGGGTGGGGTGTGAGGGACTCACATGGGGTCCAGTGGGCGCAGAGGTCTCAACCTCCCCAGGAGAGGTCGAGTGCAGCTCGCAGGGATGCCCCACACAGGCCTCACAGGAGCTCGCTATGGGGTGGCCATCCCTGAAAGACCCAAAGGCCAGCCCTCCGTCAGGGCCCCGGGGAACCCCACAGGGACCCATAGCTTGAGCACTTGGGAACCCTGAGACCCACTCAGCCTGGGTGAGGTGAGCAGGGACGTGGGATGCTCCCCCATCTGACCTCGCTGGAAGGGAGGGGGCAGGTGGGCGCCCCACAAAGATACCCCCCCAGGAGGTATGTGGGGAGCTCCCTCCGGGGCCTTGGAAAGTTCCAGTGCCCCTGAGCGGGCAGGATCCCTGCAGCCACATGTCTCTGCCCTCCGTTCCTGATGGAGAAACTGAGTGCATTTCTGAGGGCTCCTCTGGGTTGGGGGCCGAGGAAGCCGTCTGGGGGTCTCCAGGCTGCAGCCTGGGTGAAGACAGGCTCCAGACTCTAACGGGATGCCTGCACAGGCGGGAGAGGGAGGCAGCCCAAGGGGACCGTGTCCCAAACCCGACTCGTGACTCTCCCCGCACGACCTCGACCCTGCACCTGCCCACCGCCCCCTGCATGGGCGCCATCCCCGCAGCCGGCTCATGGCCTCTGCCCTCATCGGCCCTCCCCCTCGCCATCTGCAGCGGGGAGCAGACTTCCGGGGAGCAGGGG
>CM053613.1:2008791-2025009 GCA_028646535.1 Procyon lotor
GCAGGCCTGGTGGGGGGGGTTGGTGGGGGGGGCACGAGGGGGGCGCGGCGGGGGAGGGGGGGTAGATGCTGCTGGCTCATAAAAACAACCCTTTCCACCCGATCTTGGGCCTGGGTCTCGGCAGGACACCATGCCTGGGGGGCTGGGCCATTCCAACGCCTCCCTCGAAAAGAAGCACACCATTTGGCTCATCAAAGCCATTTTGACTCCGGCTGGGCCCAATTTGCACCTGGTTGCAGGTCCGTGAACACGCAGGGGAGGAGCGGGAATGGGTTTACGATGGGGCAGGGTGGGCCACCCAGCCCGCTGTCCGCCCAGGGGTCTTGGCCCCTGGAAACTGCAGAGTTGGCACCTTTTGGAGCCCCCACTATTGGGCCCTGCCCCTCTCTGCGGGTCCCAGCCCTGCCCCACACCGGCCAGTGGGAGGGAGGGTGCTCGGAGCGGCTCCCAGGGTGCGGGTAGGGTCGTGGGCCCCACCTCCTGCAAGGGAGGGCGCTGGATGTGCGCTGAGGCCCCCTCTGGGGGTCAGCCAGAGCCGCTCGCGCGCCCCCTGCCCCGGCTGGTCTCCACAGGGCAGCCAGAGTGGGTTTTCTAGGCTCATAACCTTCCAGAGCTTTCTAGCAGGCTCAGAGTTCCACTGAAGCAGAATGCCTGGGACCCCCACCCCCAATTATCACCTCCCCAGGTAGGTCCTCCTGGGTCTGTCTGCTCCCCCACCACTCCTGTCTCTCACGGTCCACATTTCGCAACTAGACCAATATCCATCTTCCCGGCCGGGCTCCGGGCGTCCTGGGGGAGAGGCTCCACCGCTCAGCTGTGCCCCCAGCCCCACAGCGAGCCTCGGGGCATAGCGGGCCCTCCATGAACGTGTGCCAGCTGGAGGGAGGCAGCGGAGGGTGTTTGCAGGTGTCCCGAGTGAGCACCTGGGGGGCCAAGGCCCTGCCCTGCTGGGCTCCGAGAGGCCCAGGAGCCTTAGGGGAGACCCTTGGCCGCAAGCGAAACGCTCTCCGGGCTGGGGGCAGCCGAGGCTCCCGGAGAGACTGCGGTTGGCCCAGGAGCCCTACGGCCCTGCCTGGGCAGAGCACTGCATTCCAGCTTGAGAGTCACCCCCGAGACCCCCCTCCACCGTCAGGGCGGGGAGCCAGGCGCCGGCCCAGCCAGTGTGCCGGGCACGGATACTGGGGAGTTTACACAGCCCCCCGGGGCCTGGGTGCTGCGCGTGGCCCTGGCCCGTCCCAGGCAGACCCAGGGGGGATGGGAGGGGCCCCGCGCAGGGCTGTGCTGGGGTGGAGGTAACAAAGGGCCCCAAACTGGGAGTCAACGGGAACGGATTCCCTTGCAGCCTGGAGGTCCGGAGCCCTAAATGGGCTCTCCGTGTGCAATCAGGGGCTGGCAGGGCTGTGTGTCTGCTGCAGGCGGCCAGGGAGGACGGTCCTCGTGTCTTTTCCCACTCCCGGAGGCCACCTGTCTTCCTTGGCTCCTGGCCTCCTGGCTCCGACCCCTGTCCCCAGTCAGGGCTCTTCCTACCCTCCTTGTGATTACACCGAGCCCACGGATCGTCCATCCGGGGTCAAAGCTGCAGAGTCCCCGCCGCTACCTGGGGTAAGATGTTCATGGGGCCCTGGGCTCAGGGCGCGGACACCCAGGGGAGGGGAGGGACGCTCAGGGGCTAGACCCTGGTCCCCCAGTCAGCCGCGGTGGCTGCTCTAAGGACCTCTCAGGTGGGTGGTGTCGGGAGCCCACGGTACAGGAAGAAAACCGTAACCAACCATCAGCCAGGAAAGCCGGGGCTGGAGCCTGGCTCCCCGGGGACCCCAAACCTGCATCCCACCCTGCCCCCCGCGGCTGTCCGTGCTCGGTTTTAACCTTAACTTGTTCAGAACTGTATCGGCACCCGAGACCCCAGCCGCAACCAGCCGGACGCCCACTGCCGTACCCTGGTTTTGCCGGCTAGTGTGCTCTGCAGAAAGGGGCCCCCAGGGTTTGTGCTCTTGTGTCGGGGTTCACGATCTCAGCATCGGGCGGTGGCTGGCCTGGTCCCGGGGTGGGGTTCAGACGGTGTGCGTTCCTCTCTCCTGACTTACTCGTTAACCCTCCACGGGCCTTTGAGTACAGTCCCACCGGGATCTTTAGAACTAAAGCTGCAAAGAACATTCTAGTGCATGCCTCCTGGGGTGCACACATGGGTGTGCATTTCAGTTGGATGTGTTCCGGGAGCAGATGGGCCGGACGAGGCCCTCCCTCTTGCGTGTGTTTTGGTCAGCGTCCTACTGAGATAGAATTCACATACCATACGGTCGCCCCTTTCAAGTGTGGGTTCCTCCGTGCTTGGAACATTCCCAGGCTCACAGCAAGTCGAGCACTCGCATCATCTCGGAAGGAAAGCCCGGGCCCATTCGCACTCCTCCTCCATCCCGTCCTGCCTCCCAGCCCCCGGCAACCCCTCATCCACGTTCCTGTCCCGAACATTCCATGGAGAGGGGATCACGCGCCGGGCGCACGTTTGTGTCTGGCTTCCTTCCCCGAGCAGAATGCTTTCGAGGCCCACCCGTGTGGCAGCGCGCGCCAGGCCTTCCCCTCTCCACGGCCCCATCCGAGTCCCCCGTGTGGCCGGAGCCCACTCTGTTCCTCCATCGGTGCATGGACAGACATCTGCGTAGTTTCTACTTGGGGACGAAATTGGCTAACGCAGCTCTGAGGGTTCATGTGCGCATTTCGGGGCGGACCTGGCCTCATGGCTCCGACCCCTATCGTTAATGAAAGCCTAGACTTTCATTTCTAGGAATGGGATTGCTGGGCCAGGAAGTCAGTCTGCCTCTGATCGTGGGGGAGATTTCAGGCTGTGTTCTGCACAGCTGCACCACGTTGGCGTCCCCACCGGCCGTGCAAGAAGGTTCCCACGTCCCCCTGTCCCCTCGCCCGCGCCTGTGACCTGACTTCCCTAGCGGTTGTGGTGGGTGGGAGGTGGCCAGGCCCTCACTCTTGCCTGGCTGCGTAGCTGATGAGCCTGACAGGGCTCCTTTCCGGGCAGGAGTGCTCTCTGCGGCATCGGAGAGGACCAGGGGGTCCTCCATTTCTAGGCGGCTGTTTCCCCGGGGCCAGTCCCTGAAGCTTTCTTTCCTTTTCCCAACAGGAAGGAGAAACTCAGTGCCTACTGGTGCAGCACCAGCTGTGTGCCCGCTGACGTTCTAGAATCTAAAGGTTCAGGATGGATGGAGAGGGAAGGGCCCTGGGTTCCTGGATGCTGCCTCCTGGCAGGCTGGGCGGATGGATACAGGAGACCATGTCAGATCATGGAAGGTGCCGGGAAGCCAAGAGTGAGCTGCTGAGCAGAGGGCGTATGGGGCTAGGGGGGTGGGCTGGTCCCAGGGAGGGATGCTGGTGAGCCCTGCCCCAGGCTCGCTCAGCCCCGCAGGGCCAAGGCTGGTGCCACTGAGAGATGTCGATCTGTAGTGCAGGTGGGGACCCAGTGTGGATTTAGAGGCAAAAGCAGGCCCTTCAGAGGCGGCCAGGCCTTCGAGCTGCAGGCCGAGCATTCCTAAGCCCGGAGCTTTGAGTTGTGCCTCTCGGGGAGGAGGTGGGCTGGGGCCTTTAATCAGGCCCAAATTGCTGCCCCCAGGATGCGAGGGAGAGGAGTCGCCTGGCCATTAATTCCAGCTTGAGCCAGTTTAATAAATAGCTAAATAAAGAAACTGAGAAAGGCTTCACAATTAGTCCACATTCCTCGCTAAGTGGTAGGTGGGTCCTTGTCTTCCTAAAATAAGTTCTTTCCATGGCTCAGCGGAGGGGCTGTCCGAGCGAAATGACTGAGTCGGGCTCGGACGACACGCACACCAGGGCGCCGGGCCAGGCATCTCCAGGCGCGTCCCCAAGGTCCAGCACACCTCACCTGCCAGCCCTGTAACCTTGGGCTGCTGTCCCCGGGTGCCTGGGGAGGCTCCATGTGGCCGTGGGGACACGAGGCCGGAGCCCGCCCCAACCCCCAACACCTACTGGCTGGACACCGGCGGCCAGCGGCCCCGAGGCTCAGGGCTGTCCCAGAAGGGGGCGGGGCTGTCGGTGATGATCACGGGCCCTCCTGCTTTGGGTGTTTCCCCAGACGGTAAGGATCTTAATGGTACCTTAATTAATGGTTATTATTAATTAACCTTAAGTAATGGTAAGGTTATCCTAATGGTAAGGATCTTATCTTAATGGTAAGGATCCCGCCTTCTCTTCACGACTCGGGGTCTGCGGGGTGACCTCAGCCCCCTGCATCTTTACCAAAACCCAGCGAGGTCTGAATGAGCAAGTGCCCCGCCCCGCAGGCTGCCCCAGGCCTCTGTCACCTCTGCCCCTCCCTGGCCCCACCTGGGGCGGAGCCTTACAGGAGCCCCGCCCACCCAGCCCCTTCTGATGGGGGCTGACTCCTCCAGCCTCACTGCCATCCTCCCTTATGGGGCCAACTCCGTGGGCATGTTTTAGGAACTTCCTGGTGTTACAGGCACAGATGTGCCCCGACCCGCGATTTCTCAGAATGGGACCGTATTTGGAGATGGGGTCTCGAAAAAGGAAATTAAGTTAACATGAGGTCATTAAAGTGAATTCCGATCCCATGGGACCAGGGTCCTTACGGGAAGAGGGGATCAGGACACAGACACGTATGGAGACACGACCCTGTGAGGACCCAGGGGGGGGCACGGCCGTCTGCACACGAGGAGAGAGGCCTGGGAAGGACCCTGCCCGTGCCTGCATCTCGGACAACGTCAGCATCTGGGATGGGGACAGACGGAGGATCCTGCTGGGTGAGCCCCCGTCTGCGGTATTTGTTACGGCAGCTGTGGCTGCGCAGCACAGACAGGGCCACATCGGCCTTGTCTCTTGATCTGAGAGGCCCCCCACCCCCGGGCTGCACCCCACCCCAACCACAGCACACGAGCTGCCAAGAAAAAGGGCACCTGTCGTCAATTCATGCAATGTACTGACCACACGCTCTCCTCATTACCCCTGTGATCCAGGGACGACCTTTTAAATCAGACCTGAACACAGAGAGGCCGAGTGACCAGCCTGGCCTCACACAGCGTCAGAGCCCTGTTTCCAACCTCTCCCCTCTGGCTGCTGGGGGCTGGAGAGCATTGCAGGGCGAGGTGAGGCGTGGAGGGCTGATGCCTTGGAGGGGCCTGCGTGCCCCACGTCATCTCACGGAGACCACTCTTGGGCCCGTGCATCTGTGCCCCTGGGCACCTTGACGCCGGTGTGCACCGCAACGCCGAGGTCCGACCCACGTGCGACAGGATTGGGGCTGGAAGTTTCTAGACGCTCGCTCCAGCCCCTGTTGTGTTATCAGGCTCCCTAACAATGCATCCACCGGTTGTTTGCTGGTAAGCTACCATACCTGGGGAGCAATGTCGATAATAAATTCAGGTGTGAGTGTTGAAGCGCGCGGGGGCCAAGGTAAACCTGGTGAGGACCGGAGAGGCCACGGCTGCAGCCCACGGGGCTCTGCCGTAAACATGCGGGCACCTGGGGGTCCCCTGCTTGCACATCAAGCCCGGACCTCTTCCAGTCGTCAGAGTCACAGCACCCTCCTCTTCCTATTGGTTGGTTTTGTCTCTAAATAATGAGTAGACTGTTTCTGGAACCGTTTTAGGTTTATGGAACAATTGAGCTGATCGCACGCAGAGCCCCTCGTCCCCTCCCCCTGCCCGAGTTCCCCCTATGATTATCGTATTATTAGGGTGACACGTTTGTGACAACTGATGAATGGGTACCTGTACGTTATTGTTAACTGAAGCCCGCAGTTTCCGCAGAGGCTCCCTGCTCGTGGTGGATGGTCGTGCGGGCGTGCCTGGTGCGGGCCGCCGTATCCGGGATCGGGTGGAGTGGTTTCATCCCCCCAAAATACCGTCGCTTTGCATCATTTGCAGAAGCCGGATTCTGGGTGACCCGTGAGCCAGCTGGGCGCGTGCCAACACGTGCTCACAGGATCCTGGGGGCAGAGACGCGGGTCCAGGCGGCGTGAGGGGCTCAGATGGCAGGACACAGCGTCTAGGGTTCTTGCTTGCACCACTAATCTTCACTTTTATTTTGTTTTAAAGATTTTATTTATTCATTTGAAAAAGAGAGCGAGCACATGAGTCAGAGGAGGAGCAGAGGGAGAAGCAGACTCCCTGCTGAGTGAGCGCACAGCCCGACGCGGGGCTCGATCCCAGCACCCCAGGACCCCGAGATCATGACCTGAGCTGAAGTCCCACACTTCACTGACCCAGCCACCCACGAGCCCCTCTGTCTTCACATTTAAAGTGGATTGCGCCTGCGTAGTGCCGTTGACATTCAAGGGGACTGTTGAGATGGTCCTGATATGGTATTGCCTCTAGTCTTTGTTTTCTGTTTTAATTTAAGATTTTATTTATTTATTTGACAGAGAGAGAGAGAGATCACAAGCAGGCAGAGAGGCAGGCAGAGGACGGGGGGAAGCAGGCTCCCCGCTGAGCAGAGAGCCCGATGCGGGGCTCGATCCCAGGACCCTGAGATCATGACCCGAGCTGGAGGCAGAGGCCTCAACCCACTGAGCCACCCAGGCGCCCCAGTCTTGATGCTTGTTTTCTTTTTGTCTTCTGATCTGTCTCCCCTCTCCTCTTTCTCCGCCTCTTTGTGGGTTAATTGTGTATTGATGATCCCCCTTTATCTCCTCCCTTTGCTTATTAGCTTTACCTTTCGTGTTTTTCCTCCTTTATTTAGTGCTTGTCCTCGGGGTTCTCGCTACAACAGCCCTCCTCCCTCTCGAGCCCTGGCTCTCCAGCACTTGGCTCTACCTACTTCAAAAACTCCAGGATACTCTATTATCATCTTTATTTTAAATACCCGATGATATTTTATGGAGATTTTTACGAACAAAAGGGAAATTTGTTTATTTCCCTGCTCGAAGGGACCGGTTTCCCTGGTGCCTTGCTAATCCTGGGTAGTATCTTTTTTTTTTTTTTTTAAAGTGTACGCTATTTCAGCGCGAAAGTTTCAGTTTTCATGGGCACTGCTTTGATCACAGAGCACTGAGTGTTTTACATTTTACATGGGAATAGTCGTCCACGTTTATGGAGCACTTACGTGGTGCCCGGGTTTCCACTGCCTGCTTCATGTCGAGGAAAGCATCCACTCGCTGGAACAACGCTGAGGTGGATCCCGCTTTCTGTCTACTATTACAGACGAGAAAAGGGAGGCGCCAAGAAATCGTCCCTGCCGTCCCCGCTGCTGCTGGGCAGGACAAGGGCTCCCCCATGGCTGCTCTCCCCCCAGACCCCCACGGGGCAGACCAGCCACTCACCGCCTTCCCATCCCGCCCGTCCCCGGAGCTGCTGGCCACTCGCGGGAGCCCCTCGTCCAAACATTACGAAGAAGCTTCCAGAATATATAAAGAACTCTTACAACTCAAGAACAAAAAACCCATTTTTAAAAAAAATGAACAGGGGACTGGGACACACCTGGGCGCTCAGTCAGTGAAGCCTCTGCCTCCGGCTCAGGTCGTGATCTCAGGGTTCTGGGATCGAGCCCCGCGTCGGGCTTTCCGCTCAGCGGGGCGTCTGCTTCTCCTTCTCCCTCTGCCCCTCCCTCCAGGTCATGCTCTATCTCTGTCTCTCTTTCAAATAAATAAATAAAATCTTAAAATAAAAAATGAGCAGAGGGCTTGGACAGACATTTCTCCAGAGAAGGCATCGCAGAGCCAGGGAGCCCATGAACGGAGTCGGCGTCGCTGGTCCCCGGGGAGACGCAAAGCCAGTGACCACAGCCAACACCGGTGTGGGGGCGGTCGGGGAGACGGGAGAAGCCCATGCGGGGCTGGTCGGACTGTCAGAGGGGGCAGCTTCCGTGAGAAACAGCGGGCGGGCTCCTCGAAGGGTAAACTGAGTCAGCGTGTGCTCCCGGATGACAGAACACGCGTTCAGACCAACACACGCCCGCGTCTCCTCCCGGCAGCCCGAAGGCGGGAGCGGCAGGCGGATGGAGGCGCGAGGTGTGGTCCATCCGCACCGTTAGGAACGGGGCCCAGACCCTCGTTGGCGTGTGGACAGACCCCGAAAACGCGCGCTCCGGGGAAGAAGCGGACACAAAAGGCCACGCACCACGTGATTCCACCTACACCTGTGCAGGCAGGTCACGGTCGGAAGACTCTGAGCCTCGAGGCTACACCAGGTCAGTGGCAAAAAGGGCACCTTCCGCCCGCTGGTTGTGAGTTTCTGAACACACGCAGGTGCGCAGGTCTCCCTGCCTCCGAAGAGCCGGGAGGGGGGAGGCAGGGGCCGCCTCGAGGGCCGGGGCACACGGCGCTGGTGCCTGCCGTGCCCTCTGTGGTCCCTGGGGCCGGGGGCCAGGCGGTCCGTCTCTGTACTCCTCAGTCACCCCCTCTGTAAACTGGGGAGAGCAGGGGTGGCAGAAGGGGGGTCCTCAAGTCTTCATACACAGCCACGGCTGCAAAATCAGATGTGCCAATCAGAGCAGGGAAGGTGACTGTTTTGTGCGTGCGTGCGTGTGTGCGTGTGCATGCGTGCGTGTGCATGTGTGTGTGTGTTTCACGGAGACAGGCCCAGGCAGGCAGGGCTGGACGCGGTCAGTGACTTGGGGTGGGCTCAGGAGAGCGGCTGGTACGCCCTCTGTCCACACGGCAGAGCCAGGGAGGCAGGGAGGGAGGCCGGGACTGCAGGGCAGTGCTCTGTCCAGAGCTGAGCCGTCTCCGGGGGAGTCAAGCCTGAGAGCATTGACCTGTACCCACCGCCAACCCAGGCTGGGGAGCCCCGGGGGGGGTGAGCCCGGGCAGCGATGGGCCCCCCCCACTGCCCCCACGTGCCTCCAGTTTCTCTGCATTGTCAGTGGCTGCTCGGTTTCGTTGGGGGTCCCTCCTGCCAAATAAACGCTTTTAAGAGGTTGCTCTTGCAAAGAAGAAAGATGTGAGGCTCAGGGAAGGGAAGTCCTGGTCCAGGGCCCTGAAGCGCTCACCTTTGTGGAGAACCTGCTCCAAGTAGAGGCCGTGCTGACCACCCCGTCCAGGGCGCTTGGTGCCCAGGGACCCCGAGCCCAGGACGCCGATGACAGAGTGAGGTAGGCTCCGTAGAGACTGACCCTCTGCTGGATCTCCCCGAAACAGGGAGGCCTTGGGGTCCCCATCCTACCCCCCGGAACCAGCTGCATTCAGCTGGGGCTGACGCAGACGACGTCCCTTCCCGGTGGGAGAGCTGCCCATGCAGCACTGGGTCCCCCAGCTCCTGCTGGACCCCGAGCACCTTCCCGCTGGTCGTCGTCTTCCCCTGCCCGCCCGTCCTCCCAGGCAGCATGTCCGCAGCACCCACACGTGCCCGCACTTCCCGGGAGAAGCAGAGAGCTGGGCTCACAGCACAGCAGGGTGGTCATTTTGAAACCCGCTAACAGCCCTCTAGTAACGTCCCCTCACTCTGAGACCAGGACCCCGAGCACAGTGGACCCACGAGGTCCTCTACAGCCCCCCCTGCCTCCTGCTGTGCTCAGCTTACAGCTCTCTCCCTCCCTCTGGGCTCTAGCTGTGGGACCCCAGTCTGCTGCCACAGGACCTTTGCACATGCTGGCTCCTTGGTTTAGAGTGCCGCAAGGCCAAACTGGAAATCAGTGCTAGGCCTCAGGAGGTGAACAGCCTGGAACAGGGGACTGTCACAGGCCAGGCCACCAGGAGCCGTGGGTGCCCCCATAAATGGTCACCGCACAGCCCTGACATTGTCTGTATGTTGGTAAATCAGCAGTTATGGTCACCCCTAGGTGACACAGTCTCTCCCCTGCCAACCCATAAGCAGCTATGGAGCCCAGATCAGGGGCATAACCTGGGGCCAGGCACTTGACCTCCCTTGGCCTCTGTTTCCCCATCTGTAGAATGGGACTGATGGCCCCGTTCCCTCTGGACAGCGTTGGGTATGGTATCGGCGTGAAGGGTCCTGCTGGCTACCGGACTCCTATCACCCTGCCCCCACCAGTCAGGGACAGCAGAGAGCCCAGAAGGGCAGGGGGCCCACACTGGGCTTTGGTGTCACTTCAGGGCCGTGACGGCCCCTTTGAAGGTGCCGAGACTGACAGCCCCTTTGCCCCAGTGCGGGGCTCGGCCTGGGAGCTGGTACCCTGTCACCGGGGCGTGACCACGGGCAGAGGACCTCCCCTCCGTGGCCTGGGGCTTTGTGCAGGCCGGGCCCGTGTGCTGGCTGGGCGGCCCGAGACAATGGGGGGCTGCGGCCCGGGCCGGGGGCTGGCATAGCGGGCCGGCGGCCAAGCAGAACAAATCCGCAGAGACCTTCCTGTACCTCCGCCCGCGAGTAACCTAATCCGGGGGGAGCAGGGCTGCGGAGCGGGGAGGGGGGGCGCGCCGGGCCGGCCTTCGGGCTGCAGTGTGTGTTCATGGTAATTGGAGGGCGTGCACCGGGGGGTTCCCGATCATTTGATGTGGCAATTAGCAAGGGGACTTTTGTCGTCCGGAAAGACGCGGCCGCCCACTTCAATCACCCTATTTATGCCCCAGAGTGGCCAAACTGCCCTGGCGGCAGATAACGGAGGACTTCAAAAGGCTCCAGGTCCGTCGCCCCTGGAACCACCGGGCCGCGCTGCGCCCCCCACCTCTCCTGCAGCCAAAGCGTTACTTTTCCCATGAGAAATTCCGGCCTTGATGGCATCAGATGACAGAGGAGGCGCTCGCCCACTCGAGCCCTTTTTATGTGGGTCCCTGGCTCTTGAGGTGGGTGGGGAAGGAGTGAGTCCCTTCTCCCTGATTCGAGGGGCGCGCGGCCCCCCACATGGGGCCGGCGGGGGTCCCTTGGATGCCCCCGAGGGCCTGGGTCCCCGCGCCCATGGAAGGGGCAGGGGCTCCAGACTGGAGTTTTGTTTCCCTGCGCCAGCCTGGTGCCCCAAGTTGCACTTTGAATTGGTTGTGAATTCCCTGGTGGGTGACGGGGACGACGGTGACAATGGGGAGGGCAGCCTGATTTGGAGCACGCCAGCCTCAGCCGGAAACAACCTCACGCCGACACCCCCCCGTTTACAAACTTAGCCGGAAAAGGTTCCGGGACTTGTCGGAGGTCTCGGGTCGGGCAGCTGGGGCAGCTGGGCCTGGGGAAAGGAAGTGGCGGGGTTGGCTGGACCCCCGCCTGTCCTGCTTGCCGCAGTGGCTCTCGCCGCTGAGGGCGAGCCGAGACCCCCCCTGTGCCTCCAAAACGTATACCGAGCCCCAACCCTTGCTAGAGCGAACAGTGTTCGGCAGGTGCAGCTCGGGGATTGGGAAAAGCCCAGGTCAGTGTCCCCTGCGGGCCTCAGTCCCCCCGCCTGTGAGCAGGAGCCCCAGATGTAGGGCAGACGTGGATGCACACGCTGGTCCACCAGCCCAGGGGACCTGGCTGGGACCACACCCGAGAGTCACACATCACCCAAGCTGCTCACGGGCTGCACCAGTGGGAGTGCGTGGGGAGAGCCGGCTGCTGGGACCCCCAGCACAGATGCACCCTTCCTGGTGGAGTACGTTCATGCAGTCACTCACCAACCCATTCGTTCTTTCCAGACCATCTGGGGAGCCACGCTGCCATGGACAGGTTGGTGGCCGAGGCAGAAAACGGACGCGTCCTGTGGCGACTTCAGGAGACTCCTGAGTCGAGATCTAGTTGGGGTCGTATCTGCTGGGAAGAGCTGGAGGGAACCAGAGGCTCCCTGGGGTCCGGGTCCAGCAGGAGAGGCGGACAGAAAACAGCAGGAGCTTACTGAACACCAGCCGGGGCGGGTCTGGGAGGGCTTCCTGGAGGAGGCTACCGGTCAAGTCGACTGCTACGGGCAGGTGGGCTGCAGCAGGTGGGGGGCCTCTGGATAGAGCCCCGGCCAGACCTTCCTTCTCAGCCGCTGGGCTGCTCTTGGGCAGAATCCTGTCTGCCCGGGTACTGATTTCTTTTCTTCAACGTCCTCAGCCGCGTCGGGGGGCTGAGGGTCAGCCCGGGGGCTTCGGTTCTTCCTTCACAGACGGCCTGGCCTGCGGTGAGCCCCCTCGGGTGCGTCACGGTCTAGGAGGGGCGGGAGACAGCATGCGGTCTGGACTCTGACTCCCCTGCTGAGCGGCCCCTTTCTGGACCGGCACCGTCTCTCTCTTCGGACGCCCAAAACACACACCACTGGTCACTGTCTTTCTCATCAGAAGCAGGGATGCTCACCCGGGCTCTGAGACGACACCCAGGCCTTTTCCAATCCCTCCCCCACCCACTCTGAGCCACCGAGGCAGCTGCCTGACCAGGCTCTGTGCCCAGTGGGGAGGGCTCAGTCCCCCCGCCCCCGAGGCACACTACCCAAGAGTCTTGACCCCTCCCCACCCCCCCAGCTAAAGCGCAGAGTGAGCACAGGCCTGCGGACGCACCGTGCCCAGAGGGGGCAGCCACGAGCAGTCCCCCCGGGGATTTGACCTCCAGTCGCTGACCTGCGACAGACAGAAAAGGTAGACCTTTTTCTACTTGTATGAAAGGTAGAAAAAGCAGGTCAGGCTGCTTGTAGAAACCACAGGCTCGTGAATTCCAGCTCCTTCCCTGCTTGGGCTCACATCTTGGGACTAGAACTGTGGTTTCGAACAAAGACAGACCTCCCAGCCAGCGGTGATTGTCCTCTAGAGTCGGCTGGTGGAGACAAGTCATCGCGGCCTACCCTGCCGGGGTGGTGGGGGGAGGCACATTTTCCATGGTTCTAGCCACCTCTGTCTCTGGGATCGCATTCCAGGCCCCAGGACCCTAAGCCCCAGCCCAGCCTGACCACTCGCCAAGGAGAGCGGCTCTTCCTAATTGCAATGTCCCCCAAAGGCCCAGGTCTGGGCACCTGTCCGGCCCGCCCCAGGAGGGTGGCTGGGGAACCCCACCTAGGAGGGCAGGTGCTGTCAGAGGCAGGAAACTGTCAGAGGAAAACTAGAGGGGAAGCCCTGCCCCAGGCACGCCCACCCAGGGTGAGTCCGTGAGTCAGGGGCCACTCCCGGGGGTCGGGCAGGATGCTGATCTCTGCTCGGCCCAGTGGTGGCCATTACTTGGGTACTGTGGGCAGGGAGCTGGGTACCCCAACTGCCATGGGGTAGTGAGGGGCCTACAGCCTGGCCTGGGGGAGCCAGGAGGTCACTGGTGGTCGCTGCCACTTCTCCCCAGGGATCACTAAAGCATCTGCATTCTGCCCTCACTGGAAGGCTCCTGGGGGGCCCGTCTCCCAGGGACAGACCCTTGCCACCGTCCTGGACACGGGCTGAAGTCGTTGGGGATGGAGCATCGCTTTAAGACGGCAATTTGCCACTTCATGGTGAGCTTGATGGATGAGCTCGGGGCCGGGACAGCCATCCCGTTGGAGGAGGAGCCGCCCCTGGACCACCCGAGGCTGGAGAAAGGCGCTGACGGGCGGGACACAATGTTTTCTTACCGCCCGGCCGGTGACAGGCCGCCTCAAAGGAAATGCAACGGCTGCAGAAGCGATTCACGCTCTGTCTTTTTGTGGCACGGAGGCCGCCTTTTATCTGGCGGCTGAAGAAAGGGCCACCGGCTCCTTGTTGTCCCTGGGAAGGCCGTCCCCGTAGGCCACCAGCCCCCTGGCCAGTGCGCTCGAGACCACTCTTCATTCTCATGAGGTTTCAGAAAGCCCGGGGCCGGGGCCAGAGCCACCTCCGCTGGCCGCGCTCGGTTCCGGGAGATGTGACTCCTACTATCTCCGCTGTCACCTGAGCACCAGGTCCCCGGGGCACCGGCCCCACCGCGCGGTCGCGGAACAGCGAACTGTATCATCAGTCGCTGGCTAGTAGTGCCCCCCGCTAAAAGGTAGCCCCCTGTGGGGCTCTTTCGTCGGGTGTCCGATTCCGGCCCAGGGATAGCAGCCCTGGGAGAGACCCCCAAATCCAAAGGCTCCCCCCACCCCTGTCCCCAGGCAGCTGTGCACCCTTGGCCGTCACGGGGGCGGGCGTGCAACCCCACACTCGTCAAGACCCACACAACTGGACGCCACCGGGGTGAATTTTACTGGGTGTAGCTCTTAAGAATGAGGACCTCGGGTGGGGTGGGGTGGGGGTCACAGGGACGGAAGCCAGTCTTGTTAGAATACGCCCGCTGTGGTCTACAGGACTGTGGCCTCCAGAATGCCCCCCGCCGTCTCCAGAACGCATGTGCATGTGACCTCACGGGGCAAAGGGGACTTTGTGGGTGGGATTGAGTCACGTCCTGAAATGGGGGGGATGAGGCTTGTCCTGGATTACTGGGGGTGGGTCTAGGGTGGTCACAGGCTCCTGGTAAGTAGGACGCAGTTGGAGTCACAGGAGCTGGGACACAGAGCTGAGTTCAGGACGGGGCTGCAAGCCGAGGACGCAGGCGGCCACCAGGAGGAGCCACGCCCACAGACACCTGCCGGCCAGACCTCTGAGCTCCCGAAGGGTGAGGCATCCGAGCCACAGTTGAAGTCATTTGTCACGACAGGGGCGACTCATACAACCCCCTTTGGTAAATCCGCCTGTGACACCAAGTAAGCATTTCGCGTCTTTAACAAAAGCCAGATCGGATTCCAAATGGAATCCTCAAAGTCAAAGGCCAAGTGGAACCGCAGAGGTAACCGCAAGCATTCCCTTAGCCCGATGGAGATGCTCGGCGGGGGATGCTGGGCTCTTTGGCAGCCGGGCCTGCATTCGGGGGGTTCCAGGCCCTGAGTGGAAGAGGGGGAGCTGAGTCCCCCGAGTCCCCCGACAGACCGAGGCTGCAGAGCCTCACCGGTGAGGAAGCAGGCAGGGTGGGAGGCACCCACGGCCGTGACTCTGCCCTGGAAAGAGGCTCCTAAAACCACAGGAGCAGAAAACAGCCCCAGGGCCTGACTCCCGGCAGCTCAGCTGCCTTTGCAGGCTTGATCTGCACCTGCCACTTCCCTGGGCCGAGTCCCCTTCTTGCTTAAGGGCCCCCAGGATGGCCATGACCTGCTGCTGGTGGGGATCCCACAGGAGGCTCCGGGCACTGGTCGCCCAGCTCTGCCTCCCAGAGCAGAGCCCACACTCTGCGGGGTCCTGACTCAGCCGCTGCCACAGTCCAGGTGAGCAGTCAGATGGAGCTTACTGACACGTGTCCTAGAGGGGACACAGGTAAAGTCCCCGTGTGATCGGGGTTAGCGGCAGGCAGGGATGGGGGCTCAATGTTCTCTCTGGGGTGGTCGGGGAAGCTTCTCGGAGCCAGCAAACGGATGGGACACTGGGCAGTTTCTGCATGTCTGAGCTCCTCACCTGGAAAGTGGGGACAATAGGAGACATATCAGTAAGGTTGCAATGGGCATGAAATGGGATATGGCCCGAGATGCGTTCAGCTCAGCCGGGTACACGGTCAACACCACCATAACCGGCAACTACGATCACTGTTGCCGTTACTTAGACTTGGATCATTCCAGAAAGAAGTCTTTCCAGTGATTAATACCATTCATCAATCGCTCACTCAGCCAATGCTCATGGAGCGGTGTCTCTGCCCAGAGTGTCAGAGGACCCTCTGAACGCACAGGCAGGCAGGTCACGTGCCCGGGAGGAGCCCTGCTTCTGACACCTGCCCAGGTGGGCAGGGGTCCCGGACTGCCAGGGTCAGCCCTGGGTCTGCCCAGGGCAACCCCCACAGCTGTGCCGTGGACTTGGAGGTACTTGATCTGAGAACTGGTGAGAGCAGGGAGTGTCACAGAGAGGGCACTGCTCTGGCAGCCTGCAGGTCCAGGATCGGACCCCGTGTTTGCCTGTAGCCGTCTCCTTTCTGGCGGGTTGCTGGATCCTGCTCGGTGTCATCTGTCCTCGGGCTGGCTGGACGGACCAGTGCCTCCCACACTGCATGTCTCTGAGTCCTGGGGGGTCTGCCCAAGGCGTTCTGGGATCTAGTTTTGGAGAGAGAGTGGCAAGGACTGTGTCAGCTAGCTAGCGATACATAACAAACCACCCCAAGCCCAGCGGCTTCTTGGGATAAACGCTGGTTTCTGCCCGTCAGCCCACGGATGGGCTGGGCAGGTCCGGACCGGGCTCTGATGGTCTTGGCCAGACTCATCCCTGTGTCTGGGGTCAGCAGACGGGTTGGCTGGGGGCTGGCTGGTCTAAGGCCGCCTCACTCGCAGACGCTAGGGTGGCCGTGAGCAGGCGACAGGGCCATCGGGCTGAGTCTCGCCTCCTCCAGCAGGCTAGCTTGCTCCCCCCGTGCCTGGGGCAGCGTCCTCCTGTGCTGAGCTCAGAACCCCCAAATGGTC
>CM053613.1:2025509-2068972 GCA_028646535.1 Procyon lotor
AAATTCTGTGACGCTCACACCCCACTAGGCTCCCGTCTTCAAGGCCACATTTGTGTGGACACAGCTGGTGAGAATTCGTCTCCCCCACCCCCACCCACAGCCTGGCAAGGCTGAGGCCTCAAATAGACACTGGGAGGCGGGAGGGAGCCATAGCTTGGCATTTCCAGGCAGTTTTTAATCGTTTTCAGTACCTTCCCGGTTCTTTACATCAAGTCCATTGGGGTTCTTTTTGAACATGACAAATGTTTCCATTTATTCGGGGTTATGTCCGTGTGCACAGCACACATACATCGTAACGGGGGCCGGCACCTGTATAAAACTACAGACAGATTCCGCAAACCGCGGGAAGTACAGAACCCTGAAATCTCATCACAGCATCAGAAACACTTGGCAATATTTCAAGAGGTCCACGCTTCCCACGTGACTCGCTGACTAGCGGCAAGGGGCCGAGGGCGACCTCGTTCTGCACTTAGGACATCTTAATTCCTGACCGTCGGACTGGGCTCGGAGACGAGACTCCGGGCCATCATCCGGGGCAGCTAAGACTTCAACACGAGGTGAGTCCTCGACACACCGAATGGCCACGCGTCCCGGCCCCGCCCCCCACCATCAGCGCGGAGACCCCGGAGCGGCCCGTCTCCTTAAGGCTCCTGGAGTCTAGGACGCAGTTTCACATTGAAAACACTTTTATTTCACTGCACAGACGGCAGGTTACGATGTACACAGCCCGGCCCTCGGGCTTCGCTAGCGGCTTCCTTCCTCCTCTTGGCCTCGGTTTCGGGACAGTGTTTTAAGCCGATGATTTGCATCCGAACAAAGCATTTTAAAAAAAGGAATGTGAAAGACACAAACTCCAATCAGCCTTTTCCAGTCTTGCTGTCTGGAGACTCTCATAAAGTTAATTCGGGAGGCAGTTCGGAAACATCCTAGGAGAGCATTAAAGTCTTGACCAAACATTCGGAGCATGTCTGGTAGCGAGCTAAGGTCATTTTGTATAAACGCTAAAAAGTCATTCATTAAAATTAAACGTTTGCCATCACCTCGGGACTTTTTTTAAACATCGCCGATCCTGCCCCTTCCACCTCGGCTGCGGCGGCAGGAGTTCCATTTGTAAAATATATAAAGAAAAATATAAGGTTACTTGGTGACCATATAGTGCACTCTAACAGCTGTCTGCAAATATTTTCACCATGATTATCCTTACTAAAAGTAAATCACGGGGTAAAGATAGCTCAAACGTGACAAGGTTTCAATGGGACGCACCGACGCTATCTGCAATCCTCTCTGGCCACATTTGGAAAAAGAGCCACTTGGGATGGTCAACGCCTGCCCCGGGTCTGAGCTTTTCTGCAGATCTCGCCGGATGAGTGGGTTAAGGGCTTTCGAGGTAGATGTGAAATCCACTTCATCAGGGAATGCGATAAAGAGAAGTAGCATCCTCCCCCATGCAAACGCTGCATTCGGTGTCTTTGCACAATGACAAGGACATTTCACCAAAAACCAACAGCTAGTTCTATAGTTCTAGCCCAAATTATTCCCCAAGAACAGGGAAGCACATTAAAAAAAAAAAAAAAAAAACAACTATATTCTATCACTTATCAGAAGTACCAGCTACCGCACGTTTGTATTTTATCACTAGGGTTTTGGTTGCGGTTGCAAATACACCCACCGGTCCACGGCAAGCTTTCCAGCGGGCCTCCGTGCCTTTCCGTCGGACTTACAAAATTGCTTTGTTTTTGCCTCTTCCCCAGTGGCCGCAGAGAAGCACGGGCTGCGGCTGATCCAAAAAAGGAAAACAGGAGTTTATAAAGTTGTCTAAGAGTCTCCGCCATCGGGGAGATGGAGGAAGATTGACTACAGCAAAGTTCAAAGGTCAGTCCTAGCAGATCTAAAAACAGAGGGGCAGCGGGGCACTCCCGCCGTGCATTTTCTGTGCCCGAAGTAAGGCGATATGTCCCAAGGAATAGCAACAGGGCACAAAGGAGCAGGGCGCTGGAGGATGCTGAGAGCTGAGCCTCGGCGGGGAGGGTCCTTGGGTGGCTCCAAAGCCCCGGGAAGGCCTCTCCGGACACGGGGACGCTGACCACCGCAATGCAGGGTTGACACTGGAGTCTGATGTCACCATTTTTAAACCCAGAGTAGCAGCACATTTGTGACAACTTTTTGACAAGTTAAATACATCCAGTTGGGAAGGTCTTCACCGTCTTACTGGAAAACTCAGGGTTGGGGGTTTTGGGGGTCACTTTTTTTTGTCTTTTTTTTTCCCAGAAAAATACAAAACACACCCACAGAACCATAAATAATTTGGTGGCGATATATACACATTTAAATAATTAATTTAAATATCTTACACCTGCTCTCGCATTAGACTGTCCATCTGAAGAAAGGCCCCCGAGCGCCCGGAAACTTCGAGGCAGGGTGCCGGGAGTCACAGCCTGGGGAGAAAGTGGGTGACCTTCATGGTGGGGGACACTCGGCTCCCCTTCTTGGTCTTGCCATTCTTGCTCAGAGCGATGAACATGCCCGGGTATCTGTAGCACTCGTAGGCATTGTAGTTGTTGGGGAGGAGGGTCTCTTTGAACTTGCACTCCTCTGTGAAGAAGGGCTGAGAGGGACAAGGGACAGCGTCAGGTGGGGTCCCCTCCCGGCCTTCAAGGAACCCCGAGGGCCACTTGTCAGGGGCACCTTTCTGACCCAGCCCTGCTCTGGGAGGCTGGGGTGCCAAGACCCCCACAGGGTGTGAAGACCTCTAAGTGGCCAGTCCACCGCTGCTGGGGCTCCAGCCGGGGCCAGGGAATCTCATCTACACCGGGAGCACCCCACAGACCGCAGTCCTGCCTGCTGGAGGCCCGAGGAGAGAGGCCACAGGGAAGGGCGGGCTGCCAACGATCGGCCCCTCTCTAGAGGACTAGAAGGTGCGCCTCAGAGATGGTAGAAACTTCCTGCCTGGCTCCCTGCCCCTTGTTTGGCCAGGCCGGCACTGCCTCTGGGAACTTGTGTACTGGGGGGAGGCGGAGCCAATCCCCTGACCCACCGCAGCCGCGGGATCCAGGCACGGGCTGTCCCGGAGGGGTGCGGCAGTGCGGCCCGTGCTGTCCAGCCAGGGGGCTCTGGCGGCCCCGGAGGTACTCACCGACCCATAGAGCTTGCCCTTGCTGCTCATGGCCACGAAGAACCGGCTGGCCACGCCGAAGATGCTCACCACGCCCCGCTCCACCGGCGAAAGCTCTAGTAGGCCTGGGGGCGGGGCGCGGGTCACTCCCAGGCAGGGGACCCTGGCCCGCCCCACCTGTCCCGGACCCCCTCCTCCGCCTGCGAACCACCGGGACCCCCGTTTCTAGGGCGGAGGTGGACGTAAAGGAGCCCCGGAGCCCAGCGTGCGCGGGCGCGGTGGGGGGGGGGCAGGCCTCCCGTCCGGGTCCCGGACGGGAGGAACCGGGCCCGGCCAGCCCTGGACGCGCTTCCCGGGCCCCCGCGGGGTGGCTACGCCGTTTGCCTTGTGCCCACGGGCGCAGGCGCTGGAATTCCGCACCCAGAGCCCGGGCTTCCGAAGGCGGGGAGGCGGGGCTGGTTCGCCGGGTGCGCAAAGGCCGTCCCTCCCAGGCGACTCCCGGGGCCGAGAGTGTTTGTGTCTCTGCGCCGGAGGGACCCGAACCCGAGTCCGTTCCCGTTCCCACGGCAGCCAGCAGGTGCTCCCGGGCCCTCCGTGTGCGGGTCGGAAGGGGCGGCCGCTGCCCCGGGCCCCCGACCCCTCGAGCCGGCCCTCCCCACTCACTGTCACTCGTGTCCGCGTGCACGCCGCCGATGCGGCCGTCGGGGAGCACCTGGAGGTGGAAGCCGATGCCCACGTTGCAGTAGAGCCGCCGCAGCCGCTTGATGCCCAGGAGGTAGTCGCCCGCACCGCTCTGGACGGCCGCCTCCTTGGGCTGCGCGGCCACCGGCAGGCGCGCCAGCGAGCGCGCCACCAGGCTCTCCCAGCGGCGCTCCAGCTCGGCCCCCAGCGTGCCGTTGGGTGCGGTGGGTGCGGCGGCGCCCCCTCGGCCGGTCCAGGGCGCCAGCACCGCCAACAGGACCGCCGGGAGCAGCGCCGCCGCGGCCGCTCCGGGCCCCGCCATCCCCGCCCTCGGGCGGTGCGCCCGGGAAGCCGCGGGGCCGAGCTGCGCCTGGGGCGGCCGGCGGGAGCGCACGGCCGGGACCGGGACGGGGAGTGCGTGGCCGACGGAGGAGCGGGAGGTGAGGGACGGGGCCCCCAGGCGCCGGCAGCTACCCGGGCTGCATGGAGCGGCGGGCGGCGGGGCAGGACGCGCGACCCGGGATGGGACCCTGCGGAGCGGTGCGCGCCTCCCTGCGCCCTGGGCCGGACGCAACCGAGCCGCTATATATAGCCGGGCGCCCCCTCCTACTCCCGCGGGGGGCCGTTCGCGTTCGCCTGGGCGCCCGGGGCGCTGTGGCGCTCGCGGCTGGTCGCAGGCCGCCTGCCAATCAGGGCTGGGGGAGGGGAGGCAGCCGGGACGAGCGCCGCTAGTGCCACCTGGAGGGTCCCCGGCCCCCACCCCGGGCTTCGCCGGCTCGCTGACCTGTTGGTCCCGCCCCTCGCGGTTCCTCCACTCCTGCGTCCTAGCCAAAGTTTTGCCTCCTGCACTTTGTTCCTGCCTGTCCCTTTCTCCCCTGCCGCTGGGGCCTCCAAGGGACTCCGGAGAACCTGGTTCCTTTGCTGGGACCATGCAGACCTGCCTGGGTTTTGGGGGGTAGGTTGGGGCAATCAGCAACATGAGCACCTGCCAGGAAGGAAGAACCTAGAGCCAGAGGCTGGGGGAGGCACGACCCCCGCACTCTGGGCTGGATGAACACGTGGAGTTGTGGAACCAGGTAGAGGCATGGCCTGAGCACAGTGCCTCCAGCCCTTGCTGCTGAGGGAATGCAGGGATGAGGCGGTGGGGGTGCACCCAGGAGAGGCCACAGCCCCCCACCTTCTACACCCGTCCTCCTCCCCATAAGGACAGGTGGCAGGGCTCAGGGCCGTGCAGGATATTCGCGGCCCCCTCCCTGCTGATTTGCAGGAGAAATAGGCAAGGGCCATAGTCGGAGCCTCTACCTGGTGGGGGCCCAGGCCAAACCTGCGGAGCACCCCACCCTCGACATCTGCTGTCACCGCTCTCCGCTGTGCCCATCGTGGCCTGATGCAGGCAGGACTCAGCAGAGGCCCAGCGAGGTGCTGGCTCACCTTGGTGCGAAAGCCCCTGTTTTCTGTGGTCCTGAGGGGCCTTGCTGCCACCTCCCAGCAGGTCCTGCCCAGCCACGCCGGGGACCCTGGTGCCCACCCCCACCCCTGCTGTCCCCGGCACTTGTGACCAGAGACATCCCCGGGCCATTTCAGCCTCTCCCACCTCCTACCCCATTCCCGCCTGAGGAGTCCTTGGACCCAACCTCTGAACCCTGCTGGGGCTCACTCACCCCACGAGAGGGGACCTGGGAGATTGGGGTGTCTTGTCCTGAACCCCAGGAAGGGGGCCTGAGCAGGATGAGAATCGGGTCTCCAGCCTCCTCCATGAGGCTCTTTGCTCCCCTCTGGGCCTGCAGCCTGTCATAGCAGTGTCCACCCGGGCCAGGGCCTTCCAGAGCTGCCGTGGGGACCCGGGGCCCCCCAGATATGACTTTGGATCTGGGGCCAAGAAGATAATTCTGGCCAAGGCACATGTGCAGGGGACCGAGAGACAAGTCCCAAGTCCTTCCCGTCTCAGGGCTCCTGACTCCCCTTTCTGTCCCTGGGGCCAGGAGGTGACCCCCATGTCTTGACAGGGGGTGGTCCCTCTCTTCCCAGGACCCCCGGCAGGGAGCTCCCTTTTTACTGGCGAGTTCAGTGAAGGAATTCAGCAGCTGGCTCTTCGGGGTCCTCTCCCAGAACTTCTGGCCCACCTACGCACAGTGGGTGCTCTTGGCAACTGTCCTGCGAGAGGGACCGGCAGCTAGCAGGGGCGTCAGGAGCTGGGAGTTCACTGTGCGTCCCTGAGCCTGGCCTCCTCCAGGGCCCAGCGGCGCTGGCCGCAGCCAGCGAGGATCAGTCAGCCACAGGTGAGGGGTGCGGCGGGAGCCCCTCTTGGTGTCCCCTGCCCCCGCCATCTCCCACAGGCTTTTTTCCCTCTCATGTGAAGGAATCGTTGGAACAAGATGACTAATGTTTCCGGATCCAGCCTCCTTGAGGACTTGAAACGGGCCCCACTCACACCACCAGGGATATAAATTCGGTCCCCGTCCTGGGGCGGAACAGGCAGGGGCCAGGGGCTGGGGGAGCTTGGCAAGCCCCTCCACTGCTTTCTCTGCCCAGCCTCCTTCCCTCCACGAGGCCCTCACAGTAGAGCCTCTCGGCAAACGTCAAGGACAAGGGTAAGGTCTTCAGTATAGAGAAACGGGGGACACTTACTTTCTTTCGAACATCCAAAGACGGCCATTTCTTGTAGGTTTTTTGTTTTTCGGGGGTTTTTTTGTGTGTTATTTTTTACTGTGGTAAAATACATATAACATAAAATTTTCTGTCTTGATCATTTCTAGGCGCCCAGCTCAGCAGCGTTAAGCATGTTCCCACCGTTGGAACTCTGCCCTTTTCCCAAACTAAAACCCCGCCCCCATAAACACTAACCCCACCCCCACCCCACCCTAATCACCCTCCCCCAGGTCCCTTACTCTGTCCCTACTAAACACCACCTTTCTACTTTCCGTCTTGGAATCTGATGACTTAGGTACCTCATGGGACCTGTCCCTCGTTATTCTCCTGGCTTCTCTTTTATGTGGAGGCTGACCCAGCCCAGGCAGAGTGACAGGTGCAGGGACAGTTCTTAAAGCTGCAGATCAATAAAGCACTCTACCCTAAGGATGCACAGGCAGAGACATCTATGCACATATTAGATACGCAAGCCTGGGAGAATCGGAGACCCATGCCTCAGTTTCCCTATCTGTAAAGTGAGGACTCAGAGTGCTCGTGCCCAACAGCTTCTGGGGGACTGAAAGGAGAGGATGCGTGTTTAGCACTTAGACCAAGCAGGCCCGGCCCGTGACCTCACTGCCCTCCCACACCGTGTCACCATGGTCATTTTGCTCGCCTCTCTGTGCCTGGGATCCCCACTCACACGGTTGTGGGGAGAATGAGGATTAGATGCGTAGCCAGGCCTCGAACCCCCAGCACCTCTCCAGAATGTGGCCAGGACATTTATTGGGTGCTGTTGGCAGCTTGGCTGGGCCAGGCTTGGTGGGTCTGCTCCCCCCGCTCTCCTCCTCCAGCAGGGAAGCTGGGCTGTGCCCCTCAGCATCACTCTGCAGCTCAGGCAAGGTCATGGGGCTAACAGAGGGCAGAGCCACGACCCAAGTCCTTGGGCCATTGGCTCAAAGCCCAAGCTCCCATGCAAACTGCTCCCTGCCTCAGTTTCCCCTGTTGTGAGATGGCACTCACGGTCCCCACCTTGTCTGCCACGCAGATGTTAGGGATCGAACCATGTAGGTAAAACTCTGCTGTGAGCTCCGGGGTAGGGATCAAGCTCCGGGAGCCGATATCACAACCCTCGTGGCTTAAACGTAGCATAAAACGCACCACCAGCCCCGCTGCACCTTACCAGTCCTTTCTCATGTTGGAAATCAAAGACAGTCAGAGCCAGAAGGGACCCGGCCAGGTGTCTTCAACACGACCCCCCTATTTCACGGGAGACAGTGGGAGGCCAGAGAGGGAAAGGGTTGCCCGAGGGTTTTACCCTCTCACTCAGCAGTCTGTCCTCCCTGCCTGATCCTACAGCCAACAGAACCAACATCCTAGGGAGGGAGAGCCCCCAAACCAGCAAACCAGCAGGAGGCTGCTGCTCGGAGGTCACGGGGCATGTCGTCGGCATGGGGACATTTCACCCAACCCCTGAAAGGTGATAGGAGCCGGTCGAGGGAAGGCTGGGCTGCTCCAGGCGGAGGGGACAGCAGGGCAAAGGCCCAGAGGTAGAGACTCCTGGGTATTTGAGAAGAGAGAAGAAGTCAGGCTCGGGGTGGTGGGGGGGCCTGTGGATCTGGACGGGACCCTAGGTCACCCTGCAGTGCCTACCCCGGGGCTCTGGGGGCTGACCATCGGGAAGACTGGGACAGTCTTGGGCGTCCTTGGAGGTGTGGTGGGGACTGGCTCCCTCGGCCCCAAGCTCACAGCATGTCCCAGCACCCTTGACATTGAGGCTGCCCTCTCCCCAGTAACCCTGGGGGTCTGCTTACCTCTGTGGGCGTGAGAATCAGCCAGGCTCCATGCAGGTGGGTGGGAAATACTGGTGTGGGGCGGAGCTGGGCCCCCATCCCTCTCACCCCCAGCCCACGGGGCCCTTAGAGGGATCATCCGTGGTCAGGTGAAGTTGAAGAAACGTCCTTCCAAAGGTCAGCATCAGCCTAGGCAACTGGGCTCCTCCCCTCCTCCTTCTTTTCTTCTCCCCCCTCCTACCCCATGCCCTAGGACAGACCTTCTGGGCCTAGGGAAAGTTCTGGACAACCTGCCGAGGCTGTGTATGGGACCTGTGCCCCCCAAGGGTCTTTTCTCTTTCCCGTTCTCTGGTGCCGGGGCCCCAAAACCAGAAACAGTCTGAGAACTCTCACCCAGCTCACTTCTTGCATCTCGCAGAATAATCAATCACAGACCCCACATCAAGGGACAGGGATGTCCCGATGGGGCTAACGGCAGGGACCAGGAACAGGACAGGCTGGTCCATCCAGATGCCAGCCCCTTCCCTTGATGTGCTATGTGGCCTTGGACAAGTCAGTCACCCTCTCTGAGCCTCTGTTGATTGTTCTGTGAAGTCAGCCCACGAAGGTCTCACCTGGTAGGGTGTCTGGGAGGCGCGAATGAACTGGGACCCTCTCTACCAAATGGGAGACCCGACAAAACCTCAGGGAGGGGAAGAGAGTGGCCCTGTGTTCTGAGATGGTGGGTCCCACCCCCATGCTGGGGCTTTCCGGGACTGAAATGAAACAGCCCGTCCTGGTGTTTCCAGAAGTCCCTGCTCTCTCCCCTGCCGGCCTCGGCTCACCTGGAGGCTGATTGGGCTGGGGCTCCTCTTCCTCCTCCTGTTTCCGTCCCACTCCGGGGGAGCCTAGATCTGGGGGGGAGGGGCCCGAGCGAGGACAGGTGTCTGCAATGGGCCCAGTGGGGGGGTGTGGTCGTACCACGGAGGCTGCACCTTTGCCGCTGGGGATCGTGGGGCAGTTGGACCTCCGCTTTGGGGCTCTCCTGCCCTCGATTCTGTTCGGACAGAAGTCAGGCGTCCTTTATTCCCGGGCAGTTCTGAGCTTTGTCTTGTCACCTACATAGGACACGTCAGTCTACTTAGGAGCCCCAGGCACCCCACCCTGAAGGACCCAATAAATCCAGCCCCCGCCCCTAATTTAGATTTCCATTGACCTTGGTTGGAAAACTCCCATTTTCTCTGGGGAGCTTTGTTGCTTGGTCCACGGGGAGAGGAAGTCAGGAGAGGGATCCTCAGGGGGGAGGGGGAGGGGGAGCGCAGACCCTCCTCTCATCTGCAGCCCCCACCTCGGCTGCTGCCCACCCTGGCTTGTGAGCAAGCCGCTTCCCTGTACTTTATTAAGTTCAAATCCAAAATATATCATAAAGAGTAGCAAAGGTCGTGATCTTTAGTGTAGCTTAAGAAATTGACATTTTTAGGGGCGCCTGGGTGGCTCAGTGGGTTAAGGCCTCTGCCTTCAGCTCAGGTCATGATCTCAGGGTCCTGGGATCGAGCCCCGTGTAGGGCTCTCTGCTCAGCGGGGAGCCTGCTTCCCCCTCTCTCTCTGCCTGCCTCTCTGCCTACTTGTGATCTCTCTCTCTCTGTCAAATAAGTAAATAAAATCTTTTTTAAAAAATAATATAAATAAATAAATAAATAAAATAAAATAAACGTGAACGACTCGACTCCAAAAGGCAAAAATTATAAATCCTCACTTTTTTCTTTGCATTTATGTTTCCACTCTATTCTCCACCAAGTCTACCCCGGTTTAGGGTGATTTTAACCTTGAAAATCTTTTTGACCCCCTGATCATGATTGCCTGGAACCAAACGATTTCTATGAATTGAAATGTTTTAAAAATGAATTTTCGTGAGCTCTTTTGTTCTGGCTTCTGTTTTCATCACAAATATTATTAATACATTGTTGATCTAAATTCTGTGACTATAATGCCAGATGATGGACAAGTACAAAGTACAACTAAGGGGCGCCTAGTTGGCTCAGTCAGTTAAGCATCTGCCTTTGGCTGAGCTCATGATCTCAGGGTCCTGGGATCGAGCTCCACATCGGGCTCCCTGCTCAGCAGGGAGCCTGCTTCTCCCTCTCCCACTCCTCCTGCTTGTGTTCCTTCTCTCGCTGTCTCTCTCTCTTTCTGTGTCAAATAAATAAACAAACAAACAAATAAAATAAAATAAATGAATAATTTAATTAATAATAAAATAAAATAAAATAAAATAGGGTGCCTGGGTGGCTCAGCTGTTAAGCGTCTGCCTTCGGCCCGGGTCAGATCCCAGGGTCCTGGGATTGAGCCCCACATCAGGCTCTCTGCTCGGCAGGAAGCCTGCCTCTCCCGCTACCATTCCCTCTGCTTGTGTTCCCTCTCTCGCTGTGTTTCTCTCTGTCAAATAAATAAAAATCTTAAAAATAAATAAATAAATAAATAAAATAAAATAAAATAAAATAAAATAAAATAAAATAAAATAAAATAAAATAAAATAAAATAAAATTTGTCGACAACAAAGACACAGAAGCCTTTGGAGTCAGCAAAAGATTTATTACCAGTCCCGGGAGTTGGACTTTTTCAGCTTCTGGAAAGTTGCTCCAAAGGCTTTTCACCACGACCTTGAAAGGAGAGTGAACTCTGCCCGTTATTCTTTTCCTGGGAGGCCCAGGGTCAGACCCGATACGGCGGGGCGAGCAGAAGGAGCGGCCAGCTTCAGGACGGGTTGGCCGCTCAGGGGGATGAAAGTCTTCTGACGTGTCGTGTGCTTTACGCACATTTCTTTCCGAACGTGGGACCCACAGCCTCGTTCCTCGGACATACAGAAACCTCGACCGTGTACCAGACCGGCTGGGGCGGCCCTCGGGGTGAGAGGACCCTACGGACCACGGTCGGGAGCCGTCTGACCGCGTCCTCCAGCCCCCACAGGCAGGTACGATGTGTCTCTGCAGGAAACTCTCTACCTCTGACTTCCCGCTCCGACCCAGGGGGCAGACGAGCGAGCCCACCCTCGAGCAGGCAGAACGGGCCGGCGCTCTGCCAGGGGCTCATGCTGACCTCGGGAGCGGCCACCCCGGGGCCTGTCTCGAGGGGGACACTCATCTTTGTCAGCTGTGCCGGATTCGGGGGACAGGGCACAGCCACCTGCCGGCGCCCCCAGCTCCCCGGCACGGGCCCCGCTGTTCTGCAGTTGCCCTGGACCGTGGCAGGGGCTGCTCCCAGGCGTGGGAGAGTGGAGGCAGTGTCACCGGTCTGTCCCCTTGCTTGCTGCCCTGAGGTGAGGTCTGGGTGGGGTACCCAGCGTAGCCTGGCTTCCGTGAAGTAGGGGAGACGCTGGCAGCGAGGTGACCCGCTGCCTTCTCTGGACGGGGTCTGTCCCAGGAGCTCATTGAGAGCCGGTCATCAGTTCCTTTTATTCACGGGACCAGAGGACACAGGGGCTCGGGTTGCAGGCGTGGCTCAGGAAGGGAACCTCGCTCACCCCCTGCTCACCTTTCTGGCTTCAGTGCAACCTCGACCTTTCCGGGAAGCTTTGCCTGGCCTCTCCAGTCCAACCCCATCGCGGCTTGGCCATAGGAAAGCTCAGCCCGGCCTTTTGAGACAGAGAGGAGAAGCTCACAGACAGCCTGGGGGGCTCCCTTGGAGGGAGCGTCTGGTTCTCCATTTCTACTCAGGTCTCGGTCTCGGGGTCCTGAGAGCGAGCCCCGTCTTGGGCTCCGTGCTCAGCCCCAAAACTGTGCCTTTCCCTCCACTCTCTCCCTTGCTCTCTCTCTTTCGAATAAATAAATAAGTAATTTTAAAAATAAAGAAGACAAGGGAAGGAGAGGCTCATGACTGTGACACTGGGACAAAAGGTGCCCGGCTGGGGGGTTCCGGGCAAGCGGAGGCTCACCGTCCCCTCCCTGTTCCCGCTCTCGCTCACCACGCACCGAGGCCCCGGGAGCACTGTGGCTGCTGGCTCGTGGGTATTATCCAACCCATTTACCAACAAAGGACCCGAGGCCCAGAGGGGACACTGGGTTGTGCCTCCCATGGGGGGGTTCTGCCATCAGTGTGGGCAAAGTACACCCTCTTAGAGCCATGTGTGTCTTAGAAAAGCCCTTCCAGAGGCCCACCCTTGTCAGACCCCCGGAGGCAGCTTTCCTGCGGGGTGGGCCTCACTGGCGGTGTCCCCCACGCCCTCCCGGGCCACCCCCTGGGCTCAGGGACAGGGGAGGCAGCACCTGCGGGAGGTAACTGAGGATTTCTGCTCCCGCCATCATTGTCATGACCACTACTCTTGATGGCAGAGGCCGCAGGGCCCAAGTACGACCTCGGGGGGCTGCCGCACTACCCGACTCCAGCCCGGCCTCCGGCTGTGGGAACCTGGGCAGGTTCCTAACCTCGTCTTCCCATCTGCGAAATGGGTCACGGTGGGACGATGACCCAGGTGAATGCCTAAAGGAGCAGGTGCTGCTGGGCTGGGCCTGCGTCCGACATCCTGCCTGTGGCGGGGGGTGGGGGGGCTTCCCGCCGCTGCTGCGAGCCCGGGGGTGCTGGCCCTCCGAGGTGCCCGAAGGCTGTTCCTGAGCGCCTGGTCTCGGTGACGAGAGGCCTTTTTCTGCCTCTGCCGCCGGCGTGTTGACATCCCACGCGCCTGCCTGTAAGCCCGAGGTGCGGCTTCTAAGCCGGGCAGACCCAGCCTGCTATTCTGGGGTCTTCTTTCAACTATTTTGGCAAAGACCAAATGGCAGCCTCCTTTAAAATAGATGCTCCCAGCCGGAGGTCATTCCCTGAGAACCAGGTCAGGGGGCCGGGACTTCTCCCCAGCAGCTCATTCAAGTAAAACCAGACCCCGGCTCAAGGGCCCGAAATGCCGCCGGGCGAGCGAGGGGCTGGAACCCAAATAAAACCTGGCCGGCCCTCCGAGGTGTCTCAGCTTCTGTTTCACACACGCGGGCGCAGGAGGAGCCGCGGCCGGGGCAGCCGGCCGGCCCCCATGCAGTCACCCCGCGGACGGACATCCGGAGAGACGAGGCTCCCGCCCTGAAATGTGTGTCCGAGAAAGGCCCTGAATTCGGGGAGCCCTCTCTGAGCCGACTTCCTGGATCGCAGCCCCAATAAATAAGCCCGTTTCCCTTTATTCCCGCAGCCGGTCGCACGATGTGTTTGCTCACTGGAACATTCTTGGTCCTGTCATGTCATACGCAACCGCTAACTGGGGAACTTTGGGGAAAAAAAAAACCAGAAAGGAATTCCAACAACAGAATGGTGCTACTTCCCATTTTACTAAAGGTAGGGCACTGGCTATCGGAGATGGCAGGTTGCAAAGTGACTCAGGTGTGGCCTGCCACCCGGTACCCCAAACGCCGGCCAGCCAAGTGAGTCTCCTCCTTTCCGCTCAAGAGCTCCCCCCAACCCTGGCATTGTCCTGCTGGCAGGCCTGGGTGCAGGCTACAGCCCAGGGGTCCTGCCACCAACCCTGGCTGCATTTCTGTTCGGGACACGGGGCAGAGCTGTCACTGCCGTTCCCGCCTCAGGGGGGGGACAGCCATCCCACGGCAGGAAGCACACCCTGAGTGAGGAGTTATCCACAGGGGAGGATTCCAAAAGGGAAATCAGGGGTCCTGAGGGTGGGGGCCAGGGCTGGGGGCGCACTCCCAAAGAAGGGGCATCTGATCGACCTCAAGATTGGTGTCAGGGTGGGGAAGGTGACCTGGACAGAGAGCAAGGCCTGGAGGTGAGACAGACCGGGCCTTGCTGTGGGAGGGGGGCCAAAGGGGCAGAAGGGCTTTGCCGAGGCCGGAGGTCGAGGGTAGCTTTGCATTAAAGGCAGGGCTCTCTGGCAAAGGTGGGAGTCCCAGCTCCTAGCACAGGGCCAGGTGTGGGGGCCGCAGGGGGGGCCTCATCCTACTCCGGACTGGGAGCCAGACTCACGCTGGTTTCTGAGCCTCGGATGGTGCCCAGTCCTGTCCCCTCCCTCCCGTGCTGGGGTGGCCCCAGGTCTGAACACGCTCCCGGGACCCAGGGCCCAGGCCTAGCCTTGGCATTTGTCCTTGACCGGATCAACCCAAAGGCCAGCCCGGGGCCTGCCTCCACCCGGGGGGAGCTGAAAGGTGGCGGTATGGCTGCCAAGGAGGAGATGGGGCCTCGGGACCCGGGAGGTGGGTCATGGGGTCTCATGAGCCTGGGAGAGTCGTTTTTATCTGGAGAGCAGAGAAGCCACGGAGAGCTGACACGGCTGGTGGCCCCGTGTCCTCTGTCTGTCCCAAAGCTCGCCGCCACGGGCCAGGCTGGGGGCACAGTTCTGGAAGGAGCCAGGTGGGAAGTACCTCAGGTCTGGGGGCCACTAGCCTCTGTCCCGGCCCCTCACCTCCGCCAGGGGAGCTTGGGACCGCCCCGGACGGCAGGCCAGCGCGCCGGTGTGGCCACGAGCCTGGACGAGTCACTGTGTTTGTGCAAACAGGCGTGGGGGGCAGGACCTGTGGAGCGGACGGGGTGGGGGCGGGTGGGCGTCTGCACACCTCCAGCGGCTGCCCTCTCCAAACCCGCCTGAGCGGCCCTGCTGCGTCTGCAGCACCCCAGGGAAAACGTGCTATCTTCGTCCTCAGAAGCTCCCAGAACCCAGAACAGTAAGTCCATGCAGCCATCATGAGAGCCGTGCCCGGTAACTGAGCATCTCACTCACCACGTGCAGGTCTCCCGGCGGCCGGTCTGGGGGGCACGGGGGGCAATGGAGGCAACGGGGTCCTCAGGCACAGGCAAGCCACCATGATTCATTTCCCGGCTGCCCTTGCGAGGACAGCAGACCCGGGCTGGGTTGGGGGTACCCCAGTCGGTGTTGATGGGGATACCTCTGCGGAGCTCTCCCTTCTAATCCCCTGCTGTGTGACTGTGGGCAAGTCGCTCACCCTCTCTGAGCCTCAGCCCCCTCCTACCCTCATGGTGGGGATTCCATGAGGATGCGGGGGAGGAGGGTGAGAGCCCCATGCGAGGCTGGACGGTGGCCTGTCTCTCGTCCCCCGCTGGCAAGGGTGCGCCCTGGCAGCAGGTCCCACACTGGGACAGAGGGGGCCCAGGGGGTTTCCTCTTCAGAACAGATGCTCTGGGCAAGTCGGGCTCCTTGCCGCCCTCGGTCACGCCCTGGGCGCCTGACTGTGTGACTCTGCGCTTCCCAGGACCCAGATGATGGCCGTCAAGTCAGCTCTGGGATGTTTGGTTTCTCACGAGCCATTGTGGTCCCAGGGGGCAGGGGGTGTGGACACGCCAGGAGCAGTGACCGTGGCGCTCAGAAGGGACCCGGCCTCCGTCCATCTCGATCACCCAGGTCAGGAATGTGACAGCGGAAGGGCCCCGTGAGATGCAGGCCCTGATAGGTCTGGGTGGGGGGTGGGCCACTTCCTGTGGCCCAGGGCGCGGGTCATGGTGCGTGGGTCCATCACAATGCAGGCGGGGCGGCGAGGGCGGTGGCTCCCCAGAGACGCTCGTAAGCAATCTGATCTGGCTGCTGCCTCTCGGCCCCTCCAGGGCTCCTAATGCTGACAGACAAGGGCCGGCGGCCCCCTGTGCCTCAGGATCTCATCTCCCTGCACCGTGGCTGCCCAGCGGGATGACCGGCCACTCTCGCCGGACCGTGTCCTCTCTGTGCTTGCTCCCCACCTTCCGAGAGGCTGACCACCTGCTTCAAAGGCAGCTCGTCTTCCGAAAGCTGCCTGATTAGAGGCCCCCTCCCCGACCCCGGGTCCAACACGGTCCCAGCATGGTGACCTGCATGGGCGCCCTCACCCCAGGGGGTGGTAACTGCTGGCTCCGAGGTCCACTTCTCCCACGACACCCGAGCTCTTAAGGGTAGGACCCTCTAGCACCACCAAGGCCTCAATAAATATTTATTTGCTCGACGAACAGATGAATGAATGAATCATCCTGCAAATACGATTCGTTTCACTTAATAAACACACCCTACCGTTTTCCCACACCACAATGGGATCGTCATAAGCTTGGTGACTTCTGTAGATAGACTGTGGTTTACTTAACCATTCTGCCCTGTTTCTAATATTAGGTGGCTTCCGAGGATTTGGGTTTTTTCCCTTTTCTATTGTAAACAATGCTGCGATGAACATCTTTGTGCATAAACATTTTTGTTCTGTATTTGGGATGCGATCCTCAGAAGCAGGATCTCGGGATTCAGGCTGAGAATTTTGGGCTCTCAGTATACTGTCCTCAAAAATACGGGTGTGTGTGCAGGTGGCGTTAGAGGGTGACTGTCCCTTCGGCCACATCCTCAGCAAGACTGGGTGGGTCTTTTGTGGGGGTTTTTCCTCTTTTTGTTTTTTCCCTTACCCACTTGACAGCTAAGCAATGAAACTGGATTTTTCTTTTATTTGTTTTTCACTTCTATTTTTATAATAGTTTTAGGTTTGGGGAAAAGTTACAGAACTTGTCTGTAGACCCCACACTGGGTCTTCTTGGTTGGCATCTGGCCTCTGTGTGATAACTTTGTTACAATTAACAAACCAGTAATGATACATTGTTACCAACTGATGTGCAGCCTTCCTCCCATTTTCTCAGGGATCCAGGACCCCGTAACACATTCGGTCACCGTGTCTCCCTCTGTTCCCTCTTGGCCATGATGGTTTCTCAGGCTTGCTTTGTTTTGATGACCTTGACGCTTTTGAAGTGTCTTTGAGCATGGTCAGGGCTGACTACGGCTCCAGGAGTTGCGTTCCTCGATGCCCCCTTGTCTCTTGGGGTCTTTTCCTAGAAATCTGAGTGACTTTAGCAATCGTGAGCATGAACCCTTTCCTATCATGACCACCCCCCCCATTCAAATACCTCTGGGTTTTTTTTTTTTTTTTTCCCACTTGGGTCTGTTACTTCAAAGTGCTTGGTGATGAGCTTTCCAGCAGGTGGGTGCTGGGGCCGGGGGGGGGGGGAGGGCAATGTTAATGGGCAAAGCCCGTATTGATACTTTGATACTTACATTGCTCAGCTCTGTGGGAGATCAAGGGAGGGTCTGAGCTAGGGGGTCACATACCTTGGGGGCAGGAGTGGCACAGGCTGTCCTTTGGGAGCAGCGGGCGTCTCTTCCCCAGGGTGGGCCAAGGGCAAAGCCCCCTGGCAGGCATAGAGGGGCCTCTGCCCCACCCTCAGAGCCCGAGCCCCAGACTTAGCCCCTGGCCACACTTAAAAAAAAATGCAGAGCCTGCTGATGCCTGCCTGGTGACCCTCCGCCCAGGCCACACGTGGCCTCTCAGCTGGCATGACTGTTGGGGCCTGGGCCAGGCCTCTCCCCACCACAGGGCCTTTGCACTTGCTGGCCACCTTCTTTGCAGGGCGGCTCCTCATCACTCAGGTCTCTGCTTGGACGTCCCCTCCGCAGATGGATCTTCTCAGTCCAAGTGTCCCCTGTTCCCCCACATCCCTCTCTAGCCCACTACGCAGTTCGCTTTGTGAGGTGGGCAGTGCTCACACCATCGGAAAGTAGCTATTCGTCCCTCATACATGGTGAGGGGGCCTCCCCAGGGTAGGCTGCACTGGCCCAGCAGTAAGATTGGCCCATTCTCCAGTCTTTGTCAGGACCAGCACCGGACTGGCATTTCGGGGAGGTTAGCGGGGTCTATAAATGCAGAGAGAGAGGGGCGGCTGGGGAGTGCGGTGGAACCAAGCAGGTCCTCCCTGCTCTCAATGAGACAGCACCATCTGCTGCTGGAGGCAGCCACAGCGCACGGCCACCGTGGCCCCGGCCTTGAGGACCGAGCTCTGTCCACGAGGACGGAGAAAGGGAGTGGGGCCCAGTGAGGAGGGCCTGGCACTGGGCGGCCGAGAGTTTTTCCGAAGGACAAGGGGTCACCTCTCTGACCAGGATTGGAGTTCCGCCTTGTCCTCCTCAATAGCGCCTCCTGCAGGATCCCAGATGTTTAGCATGGCCTCCTGCTCCAGAGCCTGCCTGGCCCCATCTTGGGGCCATCACATGGCGGGATGGGGGTAGGTGCGGGGGGGCAGTGCTAGAGCCCAGGACCTCGGCAGCTGGCCCGCCTTAGAGACCCGAAGACCTCACCTGAGCTTCTCACACTGCTTGGCTCACAAGGTTCTCTGCCAGGTGGCGGGGCAGGGATGGGCCCCTGTATTTTATGGGGAGAGCCAGGCTCAGAGGGGCGCAGCCACCGCCCCGTCCATGCAGAGGTGAGTGCCAGGTGGAGTCAGATTTGAACTCGGGTCTGTCTGACTGCGGGGCCCTTGCTCTGACCAGCAGGACACTGTGCTGTCTGACCTTGGCGGATGGCTTCACCTCTCTGAGCTGTTTCCGCATCAGCAAAACAGGTCCCTCAGGACAAACGTGAAGGCTGAGCAAGAGAGCACGTGTGGGGGGCATCGCCTGTGGCCGCGAGCCTCGGCCGGCAGGACTCGAACCCCATTCCAGGCCCACCCCAGCCCCTCCTCCTCCTCCGCCCACCCCAGCCCCTGGTGAGTCACAGCCCGGTTATGGCCAGGGGGCAGAGCGCTGCCTGCCTCCCTCTGCCCACTGGACGGCAAACAGAGTCCAAACGGGGCCTGGCTCTGATCAAACCCAGCCGTGTGTGCCCAGCGCCGGCCCCTGGCTCACTGGAGGAGCCGGCTGCCGATCAGAACTTCCAGCCCGCGTGGCTGGGCCAGAGTCCCCGGCCTGGGGATTGTGGGTTTGAGGAGGGTGCCGGCCTGGCTCTAAATGGCCCCACCCCTGGGGGAGGGTGGGAGTGACAGGTGAGGGCACCGGCCCTTGCCCTGCCCTGCCCCTGCCCGGGGAGGGGCCTCTGACAACAGCCGCTCAGGGTCCCATTAGAAAAGCCTCTGTGCATCTCTTGGGCCCTGGTTAGGGAAGCTCCCCTGTGGGACAAGCAGGGCCTCTGACCTCTAGCAGGTGGCCTCAGGCAGGGCTGGCAATAAATCTTAATGCCATTCTCCCCACAGGGAGGACATCCAAAGGGCCAAGCATTCTCCTCTTGTGTTCTGACATTTGAAGAAGCCGCCAAGGAGGGAAGGACTTGGGTGCAGGAGGCACATGAGTGGAGGAGGAATCACAGTGTCCACTCTAAAGAGGCAGACACCCCAAATATCCTTTCTCCTTTTCCCCTTCTCCTCATCTCTCTCTTTGCCTATTGTGTCACTGCTTAGAGCACCTGTGTGACTGAAGTCTGGTCAATAGGAGGCAAGTGGTGCTAGTGGGTGTGGCTTCTGGGAGATGTCCTGTGAGGTGGGGACGCGCCTGTCTTTGCCGTTGTTGGGTGGAATGTGGATGGAATGGCTGGAGCCCAAGCAGCCATTTTGTACTGTGAGGTCAAAACCATATAATGAAAATGAAAGGAAAAAATGGGAGGAAGCTGAGTCCCTGATGAATGTGGAGCAGTCTCATCACCCTGGACCTCTTTTACATGAGAAATATACATATTCATCTTGCTTAGAGTACCTTTAAGTTTTCTGACCTTTGTAGCTGAGTGACTACTCAGAGTGAAAACAGATACTCTAGGAGGTTCAACTGGGGAAAAGATGAGCTATAAAGTCCAAATCTATTGATTTTGAAAGCAACCTCAAGGTAAGCATGGGGGGGGTGGTGAGCACTAGAGGACCCAAGCCACTGCTGATAGGGCCAAGGATGCCCCAGATGAGGTGTTGAGCTTTGGTGAACTGTGACCACTCCACCCCCCCCCCCACTCCACACTATCACCTTCCAGAAGGCCTCAGGGGTCCCCAGACAATGGAGCCTACATTTCAGTGGCGGTGACTTACCCCAGCCCCACGCACCTGGGTGGTGGTAGCCCTACTTTGCCTAGCTCTCCACCGGCCCTCTAGGCCATAGAGAAAGGACATACGTATCGGAGAGAGGTCAGTCATGCCCTGCATGGCCATCGTCTGTTCCCAGGGCAGCAGGCACGCCGGCCACTCAGACCCAGCTTCTGGTCTAAACTCATGCCCTGTCACAAGGGACTTGGGGCTTTACTCCTGAGCCTCAGTCTCCCCACCTGTAAAATGGGGATCATAATGGCCAGCTGTGCAGAGTGGATGGGAGGATTCAGTATGGTGATGGGTGAGATGCTCTCAGCCCACAGCAAAGAGCTTTATGTGCTAACTGCTAAGTGTGGGCAACTGTGGGGTTATCCGTGCAGACCAGGACTTGTAAATATCAGCGTATCACCAGGAGGACTGTTTGCACACAGACCGCCAGGCCCATCCCCCAGAGTCCCCTGGGGCTCTGGTGCAGCAAGTCTGGAGGGGGGCCCGGGAAGGCATTTCAAGCCGAATCCCAGGTCAGGAGACCCCATTTTGAGAACCACTGGTTTAGACAAAACTGTGAAATCGAGCCCTTCCTTAAGACCACCTGAGCCCAAGCCGCGTACCAGAGCAGGCGGCTGGGTTTGAATGTGGGCCCCAAACCTTGAAAGCTGTGTGACCTTGGACAAGTCGCTGCCTCCTCTGAGCCTTTGGCTCCTCATCTATCACGTGGGAAGAATTAGAATCCCACTCTGTGGAGAGCAATGGAAGTGACGAGCCAGGCAAGTCTCTCTTCTTCCTCTCCCTCCTCCCCCTTCTATGATCATCTTGGTCCTCATTTTGTGCCCAGCAGGGGGAGCGGCTTTCTGCCTCCCATCTGATCAGCAAGAGTGGGTGCCTGCTACGTGCTCTGCTCAGGACCCAGGCCCACCACCTGCCCCTTGCCATGCCCTGGCCCTTGTATCTGGGGCGGGGGCCCTCGTTGGCTACGCCGGGATGGTCAGGCATGGATAGGGTCGTCTCCCCAGGGTTAGTCAGTCCTGAACTGATGACCAAATCCTCCCCGACTGCCTGACCACGGTGGCCCAGTGGCTGCTGCCAACAGGTCACCATCAGAGCCAAGACCGCTGCCTCCCAGGCTTGGGCAGACCCCTGGGGTTGGTCCTCAGCTGGACCCACCCGGGGCTCGTTGCTGAGGCTACTGCCATCTGCTGGCAGACTGCAGCACTGCAGGCAGTGTACCCTCCCCAGACCACTTGGGACAAACCTGCCGCCCCACCCCTCACTTGTCCCCAAAGCTGGGGAGGGACCGACTAGCCCAACTGTCACGGAAGGGCTTGTAGATGTGGCTGTGATAATCAAATGTATCGGGATATAGTCTGCATGCCATACAATTCTCCCATATAAGGGGCGCGACTCAGTAGGTTTCCCTTCACGGCATTGGGGGCCATTGCCACCAAGTGTTAGATATTCCCATGCCCTAAAAAGAAACCCTGTATCCATTGTCCATCCTGTTTTCCCCGACTCCCCTCAGCCCTGGCCACCACCTGTCTACTTTCTGTCTCCATGGATTTGCCAATTCTGGACATTTCACATAAATGGGATCACAAGTATGTGACTTTTGGGTCTGGCTTCCTTCACTGGGCATACAGTGTGCTCTGAGTTCATTCATCTTGTAGTGTGTGTCGGTTCCGCTTATGGCCAAATCCTATTTCTTTGTGTGGCAATAGCACATTCTGTTTATGCATTTGCCAGCCGACGGATACTTGGCTCCTAGGAATAGTGCTGTCTTAAACATGTGTGTGCAGGTTTTCACGGGGGCCAGAGGTTCAGGGGGTGACTGTCTTTGCGAGCAGCCCTCGACCAAAGATAGACTTGAGTTCGTAGATAAATTGGCCAGGTGCCTCCCTGCTTAGGTGGGTGATTGGTGGGGACCTGCAGAGAATGTACAATTAACTAGACAATTACAGACGGTGTCCGGTTCAGCGAGCAGAAATAATAAGGTGCTGTGAGAAAAAATGAGGGGGGAGACCAGTTTCAGATAGGGGTCACAGAAGGTCTCCGAGGCAGTGACATCCTGGTAAGTGAAGATGCAGACGGATCGGGTGAAGAGGCAGAATATGCAAAGGTCCTGTGGCAGAGAACTTGGGATAGGCAGAGCAGTGGAGCTGGGGTGAGGAAAGGGAGAAAGAATGAGGGGCACAGGAGGTGGGAGGCAGGGGTGGCTTGAGGGATATCCTGGTGAGTAGATAACTCTTGACAAAGCCACCAAGCCTTGCTGTGTGCATGGGGGTTCAGTCTGCTCTCCTGAGACAAGAATTTTGAGCTTTCTGATAGACTGGTTTGTGCATGGTAAGACTTCACAAAGGAGGGGAGGTCAGAGAGAAATGTCTTGTAATGATAAAGGAGCCCAGTCTTAAAGATCAAATGAGCAGGGCAGGTTTCCCAGCTGGTACCCCCTCACATATCAGCCAGCATCCCTCCTAGGCTGGAGGGAGGAGGCAGGGGCTCCGGGGGAGGGGGCCCACCGTCCTTGGAGAACCTGGGAGGTCCACCCTACTTGGTCTGGGCAGCCTGGTCTGGGCAGGGTCTCTCTGAGGCTGACGGCTCTGGGTCCACCACCAGGGCGGACGTCCCAGTCTGGCCTGACCAGCCTTGCCATCTTGCCTATGTTCTGTGTGCATTCTGGGGGTCAGGCTTCTCGCAGAGAAGGTAGAGATAATGACCCCTGCCTCCCAGGGTTGTTCGAGGGCTACCTGTGCTGTTAGATGAGTTTGGAGAACATGCAAAGCACTTATGGAATGGTCTGGCGCTGAGTCTGTGCTTAACCAAGGGGAGCTCTGAATCACTCTTGCCAGGCTCTCTGACCCATGCCAGAGCCAAATGGGGACATCACAGCAGACATAAGCCTTGCTAACTGCGTGCCAGGCACCCTCCTCACTCTTTCTCTGCATTGACTCTTTGACACAACCTTGGGATATTGGTGTCTTTATTATCCCTACTTCAGAGGTGGAAGCAAGCTCAGAGTGAGTAGAACACCTCTCCTGGCCTCACGAGTCCTGAACAGAGCCTCGAGACTCGGCCAGCCTCAGTGGAGACCCAGGTTGGCCTAACCTCAAGGGTTGTGACCACAAACAGCCCTTGCCTTGAAACCAGCTCCTTCTCTGTCCCATCCCTCCAACTATACCCTCAGCTCTTTATTCTGGACCTTTCCACTCCCCAGGACAGCTCTGAAGAGGGGTGAGGATGTTGTCATGCTATCATCTAGATGGTGGCTGGCTGGTCACAAGGTTCTTGAAAATGGGGTTCTGGCTGATGGTGTCTCATTGTACTCACTAACAGAGAACTGCCCCCATTTCCCCTGAATTTCTCCAGGTCACTGCTCCCAACCTGCTACTTTAGATCTGTGCCTCTGCCTTCCATAAGGCTGGGTGGGTGGAAGGATGGATGGATGGATGGATTCACAGATGGGTGAATGGATGCATGGATACATGGCTGGCTGGCTGGCTAGCTGGATACATGGATGGATGGGTGGATGGACGAATGGATAGATACATGAATGTATGTATGTATGTATGTATGGATGGATGGATGGATGGATACATGGATGGATGGATGGATGGATGGATGGATGGATGGATGGATACATGGATGGATGGATACATGGATGGATGGATGGATAAATGGATGGATGGATGGATGGATGGATGGATACATGACTGGCTGGATGGATGGATACATGGATGGATGAGGGGTTAGGTGGGTGGGCGGATGGATGGGTATATGTGTGGGTGGATAGATAAATGGGTAGAAGGATGGGTGGGGATATAAAGATGGATGGGTGGATGGATCCATGGATGGATGGGTAGGTTGATTGGTGGATGGACAGATTGGTGGGTAAGTGGATGGATGGAGAATTACAGTGCCATTCTCCGAAGCATACAAAAGGTAGATAAATGTATTTATTTTATCAGTGGTAATAAACGAATGTACAAAATTTCCATCTTGCACCCAGCCTGCCCAAGGCGTGAGGTTTCCCAGGAATTCCCACCTTGCCATCAGTCCTCCCTATATGCCCCCCACGAAATTTTCTATTCATTCTCCACCTTTTAGACCCTCAAATAAGAACACGACAGAGCAAGCATCTTCGTGAGGAGCGCTCCGTTCTTGTTGCCTCTCAGCCTTCACTGGAAAGAGCAGTGCCGGCCTCTCCCGCCTACTCAGGGCTATGCGGCTATGTCGATAGACCATGCACTGTCTGTGTCTCTTCAGGGGATCCCCATGGCCATTGTGGAAGCCATTTGGCAGGTGGGAACACCGAGGCTAAAGAGAGGCAGGGGCCAATCCGGGGTTCCCCGATCAGTCACGAGACAACAGAAGTGGCCAAGGCACTTGGCCTTTGGAACCAGCGGGTCCAAATCCGACACCTGTGCAGTGTCTTTTCTCACCCAAATGCTCCCCTCCCCGAAGTCCCGGAGGGAGCTACACGCACCCACGCAGCGCAGCCCGGGGGGCTCAGGCACGAGTGTGGGCCACCGTGGCATTCTGGTTATCGCAGCCTGAGAGGGGCCGGGGTCAGCCCCAGGGCTGCTCTGTCTGGCTCTGCCCCAGAATGTGGCCCGGGCAAGGTCCCCCTCCGATGGGTGGGTGCTAATTAGAGACCTGCTTGTTCACCTTTCCGAGTCCTTCAAACCCTGGGGATGCGGGACGCTTCTGAACCTGCCGAGGGGCTCCCCCTGCGCAGCTGAAGCTCAGTCACTCTGAGGGAGCCGCCCAGGGCTGGGGCTCAGGGAGCCAGGCAGTGGGTCCTTGCTCTATTGGAGCCTTCGTCCTGGGCAGGGGCCACCTGCCGCTTGTCCTGTTGGCTCTGCGCAGGTACAGGTGACCCACTGGCTGCTCCCTAATTTATTCAGCACTATTTATCCAGCACCTTGGATGCCGCCAACTACCTACTTCCGGTGACCCGGGCGTTGTTGGCTGGTTTTTTGGTTTTTTGGTTTTTTTGGTTTTTGTTTGTTACCATTTTATCCACTTCTAAGTGTGCAAGTCCGTGGCCTCAAGGATTTTCACAGTCTTGCGTGACCCCCACCACTACCGACTCCAGGACTTGTCCTCTTCGCAAACGGAAGCTCTGTCGCCATCAGACAGCACCTCTGTGGCCTCCTCCTCCCCGGCCCCAGCCCCTTGTCTCCGGACGTGACTCCTCTCTCCCGTGAATGGGCTCACCCAGCGTCCGTCCTTCTGCGTCTGGCTTCTGTCACTGAGCATCTGTCCTCAGGGTCACCCGTGCGGAGGTGACACCGGAAGGTGTCAGTGTGTCTCTCCTTCGAGGCTGACGACTATTCCGCTGCAGAGCCAGACCACACTTGGTTCGGCGGACCCTTGGGCCCTGCTCCAATCCCTGCGCCCTGCTCCCTCCCCTCCCTTGCCCCCCCTGGCAGGGCGGGTGGGGGTGACAGCAAAGGCAGGAGAGGACAGTGGGTTGTCGTTGCTGGGCCTCCGGGGTGCCCCGTCCTGGCTCCGCTGGCATCTCGTGGGGCTGCGGGTGCCAGTCTCTGCCCACGTCATGGAGGACGGTCCAGGCCAAATGGTGAAGGGGGCCAGGCTCACGAGGATCCCGGGGATCCTACCTGCACACCCACCACCCCACCCTCATAGGATTCCCAGGAGCCTTGCGTCTGCCAAGAAGAGAAGGAGGCAAGGCAGTGATTCACACGGGAGCTGCTGAGATCGTGGAGGATCTGGGACCTCTTCAGTGTCCCTGGGGTCACAGAGCTCTGTTGGGCTCGGCCCTACTGTGGTGGGGGTGGGGGCAGTGCGACAAAGCGCTGGGTGTGGACGAGATATCCCCGGGGTGCCAAGGCCAGAGTCACACTCGAGGCAGAATCCCACCAGCCTCGGGGTCCTGGGGACGTGTGAACTAGATAGAGGGAACCCAGGGAGACCGGAGAGGTGGGTGGCCTGGCTTCCTGCATGGGGGGGACACCACGGGCCTGCTGGGGACCAGACCGGGCACCGCAGCCCCCCACCCAGGAGCTGTGTGCCCGCAGACACGCCCGGCCTCCTCCCTAGCCTTGGCTCTCCCCTCCGTGCGGTGGGCAACGCTCCGGCACTCACCGTGCAGTGTGAGCGCCCCCCACCACGGGGTGCGCTGGGACACAAGGCCATCCTCCCTGTCCCTGCACAGCAGCTCTTAGCGACCGGGGGACGGGGCTGGATTCTACCGCATTTACCTACGAGCTTTTAAACTGACCCTCAATCCTTCCCTTCTGGGTTCATTCTCACGGCTTATAAAACACTAAGCTGCTTGGGGAGAGGGTCTGGGGTTGAAAGGGAGAAAGGGACGGGGGTGTTTGTGCAGGTGTCCCTTTGAAACCCTCTGCGGCCCCATCCTTAGCACCCCAGGACCCCCCCACCCCAAGGCCCGGTTCAACAGGCCTGGCGTCAGCCCCGTGGTGGGCCCCCTCGCAGCTACTGCCCCCCGAGCCCTTGCCAGGCAGGCAGAGGCCTTCGGTCCGGGGGCCAACCCCTTCTTGTCAACTGACAGAAGTGGGGTCCCCTCATTTGGGGGTGCACCCAGGTTGCCGGGCTGTGAAGGCTCCTGTCCTCTGTACGAGGCAGCTGGGACCGAGTCCCCAAGAGGGATGGACTTTTCTCTGGGTCCTGGAGGCTTCGAGTCTATGACTAGGGGCTGCCTCATGTGGGGCTGGGAGGGCGAGTCTGAGCCCGCCCTCCGCGCCCACCGCTGCTGGTTCGCCTGCGATCTTTGCCGTTCTCTTCGGCTTGCGAAGCTGTCACCCTGTCTCCGCTTCCGAGTTCACAGGGCATCTCCCTGAGTTCAAGTCCGTCTCCAAATTTTTCCGTCTTCCAAGGACACAGTCGTGTTGGACCCGGGCCCAGCCTGCCCCAGTGGGACCTCATCTCTACTCGAGTACATCTGCAATGACCCTGTTTCCAAATAAGGCCACCTTCTGAGCTCCCGCATAAGTCCCCCTAACGGAGGTGGCCTCTGGGAGATGCAGCTCAACCCGTAGCTCCCTCCTAACCCAGGCTCGAGGGGAAGCTGCTTGGGCTGCTGACCGGTCAGGACGGACCCGAGCACAGCCTGCCAGCGGCAGAAAACACACTCTCCTCTCCAATCTGTTTTAAATATTAACCCCCAGCGGCAGAGAGTCCCCTTTTTTTCTCTAGGGAGCACCCGTCAATAGTGTCGCAGTGAGGGCTGGGCAGGTGTGATCCCAACGCATCACTCCAACTACGTCCCTGTGTCATCGGTGACACGTGAGTCACCGCAGCACCGGCTTCATGCCCCCCTCCCCCACCCCGCCGCACACCTGCGAAGTCCGAGAAAAGTGAGCCACTGCCTGTGCCCCATGGCTCTCACTCGGGGGACCCCACCTACCACCGCTGTCGAGGGAGCAGGTGTCATGGGGGGGGCAGGGAAGTCACCCAGTCCAAGACGGAGCTTAGACACCCACTGGCTGTGGACCCAGGCAAGTCACGTCCCCTCCCTAGGCCTCCAAGGTCGCTTTCTTAGGTGAAGATGGGAATACTCAAGGCTTTGGAGGCAGGTTCAAGGGTAAAGGAGTTCGGGGAGATTCTTACCCGGCATGCAACACAGATGCTCAAGACTGTCCACGGGGAAACACACCACTGCACGATGGAGGGAGGTTTTCGGAGTTCTCAGCAGAGTAAACCAGTTTCTCCCTCCCTCCCTCCCTCCCTCCCTCTCTCTCTAACCCCCCCAACATGTGCACACACACGTACATACGGTCCGGCCGAACAGGAACACACATGCGCACATGCACGTTATCCTCTTCTTTCTATGCACACAAACCACCTATTGGTTTCAAAAAATAGCCACTTTCCAAACCGGAGGATTAACATGCATCTTTAGCTTGATTTCTCAGATCACAGTCTTATATCTTAAAATAGTGAATTGGCACAGACGCTGCTCTCATCACAAGCAAATATGTTTCAAGTAAAAACAGCAAGTGTCTCCTCGGGCTGTGTTGTAATCTATTAAATAACAAAGTAGAATAAAATACTTTAATGTTTCAGTTACACACACGCCCACTCGCCCCACAGCCGGGCTGCCGGGAGGTTCCCCGGGCGGCTGGCAGCTCTGCGCGCGCCGGTCGGTTTTCCCCGTGGGCGAGGGGGGCGCCGGGCCAACGGAAGCCCACGGGGGTGCGGATGGGAAGCAGCCCTCCCTCGGAGCCCCGACTCCCTTCTGATCTGACCCCGTCTGAGAGAATCGGGGAGAGAATCCGGACACCGGCCAGGCAGAAGCAGGGGAGGGGCGGGGAGGGGGGGAGCTGTCCTGGGAAGCTGCCAGGCCAGGACCGCTAGCCGGGCCCACAGTCACCCCGCACCGGCCGGGCTGGCCACTCGCTGGGAGCCCACCTGCCGCCCAGACCCTGGACGGACTTCTGCGAGCCAGGCCTGGCGATCTACACGCGGCCTCCCCGGCTCCGCTTCCTCTGCCGCCGTCGCCGCTGCCGGGTGCCCTTGCCAGGGGGTCCGGGCAGCCCGCCCCGGACCCCGGTCCCGCTCTGGAGCAGCCGCATCATCTCATGGTCCTTGTGGTCCAGCACGCGGGGCAGGAACAAGGAGGACTTCTGGGTGCGGCGCGTCTTAAAGCCCCTGCGGGGCCGACCCTTGCCGTTCACGGACACATACCACAGTCTCTCGGCGCCGGGCTGGCGCTGCGCCCCGGGGCCGCTGGGCGCCGAGCGGTACAGCCGCGAGGCGTACGTGTTGTAGCCCAGTTCGTGGATCCGCTCCACGAACTCACACTCAGCGTTGTAGTTCTCCTGCGGGGGCGGAAGGCCTCGGTCAGCTGCTGGGGAGGCCCCGGAGGCCCCCCACGCAGGCCCCCCATGGAGGCTGGGAGCTGGGGTCTCGGGGACCGACGGGTTCCTGTCGCCTGGCTTCCTTCCTCTCCTCCCTCCTGCCCGGACACCCATGCCCAGGCTGCGCTCGTCCTCCCTCGGAGTCTGGTGAACTTGGCCTTCGAGGTTTGGCTCAAGGGTTCAGTTGCTCTGCCAAGGTTTCCTGAGAGCCCGGGGAGAGTGCTCCCAGCCCTGCCCCCCTCCCTGGGCACTGATTGGGGTGTGGGGGGCGTCCCGGCACAGGGACAGGTGGCTGCCAGTGGAGCAGAGACGGGACCTGCCCTGAATCTCTGCTGGAGGTGGTAACGTCGGCAGGACACCCGGACACAGGAAGAGGACGGTGCCCCGGACTGCTTTCAGAAAATGTGCGTGGAAGAGAAGAGAAATGACCGTTGGGATAAGGCTGGGTTCTCACGAGTCTGGCTTCTCTCCACTGCACTTGAGTTTAGGTCCCGGCTCTGGCCCTTGAACTTGGAGAGCGGCTGGCTTGGCCCCGTGGTCCTGGCCCCACGCACACAGAGCGGAAGCCAGGAGCCCCGCCAGAAGCCCACGCTCAGCGAGGGCAGAGACGCTGCTGTTGTCGGGGGGCCTCAGGGGTGGGGGTGCCCTACACAAGTGGGGTGTGGAGGACACCGCTGCCCGAAGGGGTGAATGGGAACCCGTGCACGCCTGGGACAGGCTGGGAGGCGTGGGCTGGGCCTGGGTCTCTGCCTTCTCAGAGGCGGGCATCCAGAGGGAGAGGGGCACAGACTCCTAACTCAAGGGACTTTCATAATGTCCCCTGAGCCACCTAGTGGGGCGCCCCCAGATGGGGAGAGTCTGATTTATACAAACCCTGAGCTGTAGGCCGGTGGGCAAGCCAAGTGCCCCCCGGGGCTTCCTTCCTCACCCGGTGCCGGGGGGGGGGGGGCAGGGCTGGGGGGCAGGAGGAAGTGGGCAGAAGGAGCCCGAGACCTTCGTGGTCTGTCTCCATCTGCAGAGGGGAAGGGGGGGCTGCTACTGAGTGGAGGTGGCCCAAAGGGCCCCAGGCCCATTCCCAGGGGGTCCCAGGCTGGTCGGGACTGGGCCCACAAAGGGGACAGCATGTGACCTGGGAGGGCCGCAGGACTCACGATGGTCAAGCACCACGCACCTCTCTCTCCCCGATGACGTGCAAGTCTAGGGGGAGAAGTGGGGGCTCCCGTTCAGCGGGAAGAGAGGGCTGCCTCTCCCTTTAACTCAACCCCTCTCTGTCATCCCGGCCTTCGGGGGACGCCCAGAATGCCCTGGGTCACGGTACGGGTGCTGCTGACAAAGACCGGGCATGGGGTAGGGGGAGACCTCAAATCCCAGAGGGCCACGATGCTGCTCTGGTCTGTGCTCAAGGCCTCGTACGTAGTGTGGGGACCCAGGGCTATCTGGGGGCGAGCAGGCGGGCTCAGGGCAGACCCCGTGCTGGGGTCACCACGCTCAGCCGTTGGGACCTCGGGACCACGCAGGCTCTTCTCCCCGGCCTTTCCATCCCATGGCTGAGGCCCAGGAACGAGGAAGCCAGAGAGTCACCTTTCTCGTTGCAGGACAGCTGAAGGGACCCAGTCTTGTGAGCCTCCAGGAGTGAGGCATGCAGGCCCTCGGGGGGCGGGGAGTCCTGGGGGAGACAGACCTTACACCTGGGAGGGGCTCCTAGAGAGTCAGGGTGACCAGGAGGAAGGTGTCGGCTCAGGACCGGGGTCACAGACGCCAGGGGACCCCAGGGAACCCCAGGTGAGACTCGTGGTGGCAGTGGTTCCCAATGCCTCTCTGGGTCCTACTGTCCCTCCCCGGACCCCGTGCCCGACAGACCCCGTGCCTCCCCCCGAGCGGCTCCCACCACTGATGCCACCTGCTGAAACTCTACTTGTCACTGCCCGACCTCCACCTTGGGGAGCCCACGCTGCCTTCTCAGGCTCTGCCGGGCTTGGAGCTGCTCCAGACGAGCCAGCTGGGGCCGGCGTGGAGGTGGCCGGTGCCCCCGCAGGGGGTCCTGAGCCCCAGGGGACCAGGGAGGGGGTGTGCAGGGAGGGCAGGGAGGCGGCTGGCTGTGGGCAGCGTGGTGAGTATGACAAACCTTCCCAATGAGGTGACATTTAGGAGAGAGGTAGGCATTTCTGGTAGGGGCATCCCTATCTGGGCAAAGCACGGAAGGGTGACCGGCACGGGCTGCTCTGGAGAACCCGGCGAGGGTCCAGAGGCTGCGGTGGCACTGACAGTGGGAGGTAGGAGCAGAAGGCGGCCTAGGCAGCTCCCCTGGGGGCCAAGGCACCTGGAGGATAGCTTGTGGGAGATGGGTAGCCCCTGGAGGCCACGATGACAGTGCATTCACTTTCGAGTGAGGTTCTGAAGCGTATGCCCAGCAGAATGTGCCATATGGTAAATGCCCGTGGCACCGGTGAATGAAGGAATGAGTCCAGGATGGATGGATGGATGGAAGGAAGGCAAGAAGGCAGCTCTAGGGTCAGCAGCCACAGGCAGAGCCTGACCCACAGGGATCCCCCACATCACGCTTTGTTCTGTACCCTGAAGCCCTGGGCCATCCCACCCCCTCCCCAGAAGAGGTGGCAAAGTCCTTAGGCTTCCCCTTCTGATTCAGCCCTCCCTGCCCAATCTGTGAACTTCCCCAGTGTGGATGGAGGACCCTCTAGGACCAGCAAGACCTGCGTCCTCACGGCCAAGAACAAGAGCTCCTCCCCTGGGGGCCTCTCCATCAGGGACATCAAGGTCTGCAGGTAGTCTAAGGCCATTTCAGGGACAGAAGTGCATTCTGCCCACTGGGCACCAGGGGTCCAGGGCCGAGGCTTTTGGAAAGCCACTGTCCGCCTCAAGAAAAAGTCAGATAAAGCCCCGGCCCGCGGGCGTGTCTGCATGAGCCCCGGTCGGTGCCTGCAGACTCTAGGAGCACCCGCAGGAGAAGCACCAGACGGTCCCTGGCTTCTAGTAAGCGGCACCCCGGTCAGAGAAAACAAATGGGCTCGTCCCAACTTTTGCATTCCCTTTAGCAAAATAGAAAAAATAAAATCCGCGATAAAACAAGCAGCTGAAAGGAGTGTTTTCCTGCAACTCTTTCCTGATCGCACTTGGCCCAACTTCCAGACGGGCAGGGAGAGGCTGGCATGTGTCCCTGCAAACAGGCTGAATGGAGAGAGGGGGCCGCAGGGAGATGGTCCTCAGGCTGTGTTGTCTAGGCTCCTCGTGGATGGAAACCCTCTCATTGCCCAAGGAGGTATCAGCCGAATTGCACGTAATGACTAGTTGGGGGTAGCAGATTTCCTGCTTACACGCATTTGACTCCATGCATCCCCGCCCCTGCCCTCGGGGGAAGGACATTGCCCATGCCCACAGAGTCACAGGGTCCTTTTTTTGGTGTGGGGACCCCAGGCGGTATACAGACTGGGTTCCAAATCTGTGCGCCTGGGACACGGGTCCTGTGTCCCTTCCTCTATGTTGGTCCTAAGAACTAACAGCTCCTCCCTTCCCATCCTGGGGAGAACTGGCTGCTCCCTCCTCCCACCAGGAGCATTCTGCTGCAGCCCACAGAAAAGCTTTGCCCAACACACAGTCACGCTGTGCCCCAAGGCTCGCCAGGTACATTTATATCAGTGGAAATTCGGGGTGGGGGGCAATCTTACTCTGCTCTCAGCGACCCTGAGGGACGGGCAGTGCTGGGGAAGAGAAAATGTTTGCAAGGGCATTTTCTAACCCAGTGGTCCTGGGGAGCATAAGACAAGTCTCGCCCCCAGTGGGGTCCTCCCCGTGGGCCACGTTCCAAGCCAATAGAACTGGCAGCTACGTCCAACAGAAGGAGCTGGAACGGCACTACCGAGACCCAGGGCCTGAGATTGTGCCCCGGCTGGTTGGTCCTGTAGGTCCCCATGCTGCTGGACGAAGCATTATACTGTCCACGTCCCCTCTGTCCCCCGACAAGATGTCCAAGGGGGGCGGCCGCCCCACGCGCGCGTGCCCACAGGAGAGGGTGGACTCACCGAAGCGTAGAGCCGCCCCCTCTTGTTCATGGCCAGGTAACGCCCGGAGAAGAGCCCCTTGATGGCCACGATGCCCACCTCCACCGCCGTTATCTCCAGGATACCTGGGAAGAGTTGTGAAAGCCCATCGCTCCCTGTCCCTCCCACACAGCTCCGGGGGGCCGAGGGCTGAGCCCGCAGGGTGGGCGAGGGGAGGGCAACACACACTGGGGGGGGAGGGGGCAGGTGGGCAGTGACTTGGGAAGCTCAGGGGGAGAAAGGATCACCGGATGGGAGGTGAAGCAAGGGGAGCCTCTGGGAAGGCTTCTCCAAGGAGCAGATTTCAAACAGGGGAGGGAACTAATACAACTAACATTTCTACGCGCTGACCGCGCTGACCGCCAGGTGCTAAGGTCTTGCAGGAGGTGAAGCTCACTGGAGCCAGTTTCGCGATCTGACAGGCAAGCAAGCCGAGACTGCCAAGGCTGGGTGACTTTCCCAGACCGCGCGGATGTGTGCGAGCTGGGATCCAAACCTGGGCCGTGCACACCGGTGTGGGAGCCCTCCAACCACACTGTGGGCCGTCGCCTTAGCCCGTGGATAGTACAATCCACGCAGTGCCTTGAGGGGGCCACCGGCACTCACTGGCAATGGACTTGGGCAGGAGATAACTGTCCAGGGCAGGGTCCAAGCCGGATGCAGGAGCTGAGCAGGAAGTGGGATGGGACGGGGCAGCCCCCCGAAGCTGCTCTGGGCTCTCCCACTCCCCTCTGCGTGTAAGGAAGTTTCAACCTCCCCTAACCTTCCTTCTGGACACAGGAGTGCGTTTTCACCAGAGGTCCTCCAGCAAAGGCCTGAGGGGGGCTGTTGGTCCCCCCAGAAGGGCTCCAAGGGGCACGAGCGCCAGCGATGTCCTCTTTGGGGTGGGGGGGCTCTCTGGGCTCAGCCCTGGCCCCCCGCAGGGCAGCGATCACAGGGCCCAGATGCGCAGCCAATTGGGATGCGCCGGCCTCCCGCGTCCATGAGATGCAGGCTGGGCGGATTCCCAGGCCCATTCAGGCAGCGGAGAAACGCGCGCCTGGATGCGGGATGGCGGGGGGGAGGGTTCGCGGCCACGTGCGCCCTCCTCTGCCTTCAGCCTGCTTGCCCGGATACCCCGAGAATTTCAATGCTCAGTGATTCCGAGGGGGAGACTGGATTTGGAGAGCACGGGGCTGTCGCTGTGAGAGGAGCGCGCGCGCTCCCGCAGCCTCGTCCTCAGGCAGCCTCGTCCTCAGCATGGGGACGGCCACCCCATAGCTTGTCCCCAACGCGCGGCTCCAGAGGCGTCCTCCCACGACGTCCTCTCCCGAGCTGCGGCTTTCCTAGAGAAAGCAGCGGTTTCCCGCCGCCGCCTTCAGTCCGGCGCACCGCTTCCTACCCTCCAGCCTGGGCGAGCACCGCGGGGCGCAGCAGAGGGACCCCGGACCTGCCCCGAGCTCGGGCCTCCTGTTCCCCAACAAGGCGAGCTGCTTCGGTCCCCTGGCTTCGCGCTCCTCTCAGGGAGGCTCAGCAGGAGCCGCGGTCCCCTTGGACGCAGGAGCCCAACCCTGGAACACCCCCCTCCCCCCCGGGACTCCCGCGCAAGCACGGTTCCGGCCGTGGGGCGCGGCCGGAGCATACCTGTGCCCCGGACCCAGGCGGACTTCCCTCCGCGCGCCTAACTGGTATCCCGCGGCCCCCCACCCCGAAGGGGCGCGCCCACCCTGCCTTTCGCTCTGCCGCACGGGGCGGAGGCGCGAGGGCTGCAGTCTGGCCCCGGGGGGGGCGGTGGGGATGGCTTTCCACCCGCAGCGGCCGCGGCCCACGCCCCCGCTCTGTACCCGCGAGAGAGTCTTCGGAGCGGAGGCCGCGACTCTGGGCGGCCACCTGGGCGGCAGCGATCAAGGAGGGCAGAGGGTTCGGGCGGGGTGCCCCGGGGTGGGCCGGAGGACAAATCGTCAAAATAATAAAGAAGACAATAAGTGCCTCATCTAGCGCCTCTTCTCCGAAAAACTCAAAGGGCTCGAACTTGTCAGGGCCCTTGAAACCCAGCGGAGCTGGAGCCCCGGGGCTGCCGACTGCGCGTCCCCTCGGACTGGAGATCCCCAGCGACCCTCGCGCTGCTCTCTCCGACGCGAGGGGACAGCAGGGGACCCCGGCGGGCGCACTCCGGCTCGCTTTCCCGGGCACCGTGGGCGCGCCCACCCCTCCTGGGCGCTCCTCCCCGGGGACCCCGCCGCCGCGCCACGGGGCCCGACACTCACTATAGGCGCTGTTCTCCAGGCTGCCGTTGACGCGGCCACTCGGGTGCAGCTGGAGGTGGTACTTCGTGGCGCAGTAGAGTTTGCGGCGCCGGGGCGCGCCGCCGAGGTGCTCGTAGACGCCGCCGCGGCCGCCCGCATCGCGCCGCAGTCGCGCCCCGGGACCCGCGGCGGGCCAGCCGGGCTCCAGCAGGCTGAGGAGCAGGAGCCAGATCAGGCCCATCGTGGCATCGCGCCCGCCCCGCGGCGGCGGCGGCTGCAAGCGAGCGCGGCGCCCATGGAAGGGGTGGCAGCGGGGCCGGGGCGAGGCGCTCGGAGCCGGCTCCCGCGCCAGGCGGTGCCGACTCCCGCTCCGCGGCAAGTGGGGGAGGGGAGGGGGGGAGAGGGGCGGGAGGGAGCGGGGGTGGGGGGGAGAAAGAAAGGGGGGAGAGAGGAGGGAGAGAGAGAGAGAGAGAGAGAGAGAGACACCTCCTTTAATTTTCACCCAGGATCGGGCGAAATTTCCGTTGCTGCGCAAAGCACTGAAAGAAAAGACGGTTCGGCAACAAAAGGCCGACGTGGTCCCCCGGCGGAGGCGCGGGAGGGGCGGGGAGCCCGGCGGGGCACGGGGTTCGCGCCCGGCGCGCACACTCGCCCCCAGCGCAGTGCCGTCGAGCCGCGGCTCCGATCCGCCGCGCGCCCCGCGCCCCCGCGCGCCCTCCCGGCTCTGAAAGGTCCCTTTCCGCCCCTCCCCCGCCCCCTCCCCCCAGGCCAATTATGCCTCCGAAAATTATAGACCGAGGCCTCGAGGCGGCCGCCCCAGGCCCTGTCACCCCCTCCCGTCCCCCATCAATCCCCCGGCACAATGGGAACGCCGCCGATGACTGATGTCCGCGAAAGCAACTTGCGGGGAAGTCGCGCTGACAAACGCCCATTAAAGGCGGCGCATAATGAAGGGGGCCGCGGAGCGCGGCGGAGGGGAGGGCCCGGGGCGCGGGCGCGCGTGGGGGACCCCGGGCTTGGGTCTGCGCCCGGGGCTCCCTGCTGGAGCCAGGACGCTGTCCAGGACGCGGCCCGAAGGGTGGCGGGCCGGGCCGGGAGGTGCTTTCTGGTGTCGCGCACCGCTGCAGACCCGGAAGGGCGAGGCTGGCGCACGTCGGGAGGGCCTCGCGGGGTCCTGTCGCAGCAGCGGCCCCGAGAAGGGGCTGGGGAAGTGGGAAGGGTGCCGGAGAGCCAGAGAGAAGGGCGCAGAGACAGACAACCCGGGAGAGCGAGAGACACTGGCGCGGAGAGAAAGACAGGGAGAAAGAACAGGAGAGAGCGATCGAGAAAGGGAGGGACAGATCAAGAAGCAGAAACAGAGATGAGAGAGGCCAGGAATGATCTGAGAAAAGCCCAGGAGTCTGGTGACCCCGGAGAAGGGAGAGGAAAGAGGGGAGAAGTGGCAGGAGGGGGTGAATATCCTGCCCCCTGGGGTTGGAGCAGCCTGTAGCCGCCCGTGGGTGGCCCCTATCCACTATGCACCACAGTGAAGAAGGGCTGTGGATATAGTGTTGGGAAAAGCCCCAAGACCTGTCCCTTCTCTTGCTCCCCTGGCCTCCGCCTCCAGCAGCCGCAGTCCCCCCCCCCCCCCCCCCCCCCCCCCCCCCCCCCCCCCCCCCCCCCCCCCCCCCCCCCCCCCCCCCCCCCCCCCCCCCCCCCCCCCCCCCCCCGCCCCTCGGAAGCTGGTCACATAGACACACAGGCTCAACTCCATGGGGCCAGGGGCTAGGCCACAGCCTTGGCTCCAGCCCTGGGATGAGCAGGCTAGGATCCCTCGTTCTATCCACAGGCATCAGGATTTGGGACCTCGGGACCCTTGCAGAGGACAGCAAAGGGGGGACCCCTCGGAGCTGCAGGAACTAGCACACCCCATCGGGACATTTCTTACCACCCTAGCCTAACGCAAACAGAGTGGCACGTCCTCAGTGAGCCCACCTCCATGCTCAGTGCTCCAGGGGCCCTGGGGTGGAGGAGGGCGCAGGACCTCACCCATTACCCTGGTCCCTGAAGACGTAGCTCTAGGCCAGAGTCTGTCTAGTCAGAGTCCGCGAACAATCTAAAGACCAGGCCACTGATGATTAGACCCCCAGACTCTAAAGGAAGTTCCCCTGCAAGGCAGGGGACAGAGAACAGCCTCCAGGCAGCCCCCAAGGACAGAGCGGAGAGAGGAACTTACTCACGGGGCTCCACCCCCAGACCTGGCCTGGGATTACACACAGTAGCCCTTCAGTACATAGGCCTTGAATGAATGGACGGCTCAGCCCCTTCCTACCCACGTGACCTTGGCCGTGGAGCGTTGCCCCTTGGAGATGCTGGCTTCTCCTGCATGAGATGCCTCCGGCGTAGGGTAATTCAGTAGAATTAGCGCCCCAGAGGTGCCTGCCCCCCGCATCGGCACAGAGCATGCCCCGCAGGAGGGGCCTGTAGTTTTGGGCGCAGATCGTGATGACTTTGAGGGCGAAATTAGGCAGGATCAGCACTCAGGCTGGAACAGCAGGCACGATGGCCTGAGGTCCGGTCCTGAGGACCCGGCTAGCAACACGCATTTTAGTTGGTGTGACTCCTCCAAGGCGGCTCAGCTCCCTGGGCCGGGTTTTCTCCTCGTCCCTGGACCCTGGCATTGGCATCCACCCTGCAGCCCTAGGGAGCTGGTCTGAAACCCACCGCTGCCTTCTCCCCCTGCACTGGCTCCTGCTAGCACCTACACCCCTGTCCACGGCCCACAGCCTCTCCCCCCAGGCTCTAGCTTTGCTCTCCTGACCTCTTCATCTAGAGCTTCCCGCCCGCAGTGTTTCCCGGTCCAAGAAGTCCCCGGGTCCCCCCTTGGGCCTGGGCCTGGCTGGACACTGCCGGGGCACCAGGCCCTCAGACCCCCGGGCCCGACGGAGGGAGGGGTGCCTGGTTTCGAGGTGTCTTCCTGGCAGGGCAGGGGTCGTATGCACAAAGTCGTGCTGGGGTGGGCTGGGCTGTGCGGAGACGGTCGCGCGACCCACACCATGGCGACCTCCGCCCCTCCCCCTCCAATACGGAACCAGGTTGGGGGGGTGTAATTGGTAACAGCGACCCTGTTAATTGCTTCCAAATGGTCACTGCTTCCATTTGACTAATTGGTCTCTTCCAGACCCCAGCATGGGCACCCCCGGGCCTGGTCCCAGCCCCCGCCTCGCCACCAGCTCCCAGTCCCTGAGACCTCCGCTCTGGGCCCCCCCATCACCTCCCAGGCCTGTCTGGTACCTAGAGCCCCCCCAGGGCCCCACCCCAGGTCCAAGTCCCACACCTCCAGTCCCTCACCCTAGAAAGGGAGCTAGGGAAGGGGACAGAGAACTGTCCTGTGATGTGGTCCCCGCCTGCCAGCTGGGGTGACTGCTGGGGTGACAGCTGGGGTGACTGCTGGCAGCAGGCCCCGGACTCACTCTGATGAGACCCCCCGAGGGCAGTGGAGAGGGACCTGGCCTGAGTGCGGCCACCTGGAGCCGGTGGGCCCTGGAAGCCCACAGGTGGCCCCGCTCAGCTCAGCCCTTCTCGGGGACATCGCACGGTTGGGAGCCCAGGGGAAGAGACTGGGACCTCCCATCCCCCCACAGGCTGCGGGATCCAAGGCCTGAGCGGGGGTGGGGGGTGAGGGCGTCTTTGCTCTCAGTCTCCCCTTTTTGCTTCTGGCTAAGTTGGAAAACAGGGAGCGGTGGAGGGGACACTGGAAGTCAGAATGTCTGCACCCAGCCGGCGCCCATCCTCTGCCTGCCCGACGCCGGGAAGAGCAGCGGGCTGCCCTCCTCTCGCTGAGGGGCAGGGCTAGGTTCTAGCAGCAGGCAGGACCCCATCCGGTTCGGGGGGCACAGCTCCCCCTCGAGGGTGCTCCTGGGTGGCGCCTGGCATTTAGCATTTGCCAAATGTCCTGGGATCCCTGCGCTGGAGGGGTTGTGGGGTTCCTGGCCCCCCAGGGGGCTTGAGCACCGGACACCCACTTTCCCCTGTGCTCACACCGACGTCAGGCTGGGTCCAGCTTCCGAAAGGCATCACGGGTCAGGGCCCCCCGAGCTCACAGCGGCTCCCTGAGGAGGCAAATGAGAGACCCAGAAGGGGGATTTGCAGGCTGAAGCCGAGTCTTTCGAAAATTTTATTTATTTCTATTTTTTAACTTTAAAGAGCTCTATTGAGACACAACTCACGTACCCTGCGATTCACTGTTTAAAGATGACAACTCAGTAGCTTTTAGCTTGTCTGCAGAGCTGGGCATCCGTCCCTGGAGCCCACATTAGAGGCTTTTCTTCTTCCCAGAAAGAAGCCCCCTGCCCTCAGCTACCATCCCCACATTCCTCCGTCCCCCCTCGGTCCCGGGCAGCACTCACGTACCGCCTGTCTCCCCGGATTTCCCCGCTCGAGACATTTCACCCAAATGTGAATCCTGTGACTCCTGTGACACGAGGCCTCTTGGGTCTGTCCACGTGCGCATCTCAGAATGCGTCAAGATGCACCCACATGCGTCCACGTCTGTCCACGTGCAGCGGGAGTCTGGGCTCTGCTCCTTTTCAGGGCCGAGTGATACTCCACCTGTGGACGTTCCGCATCTGTCTATCCATCCCTCTCACCTGTTGACGGACTGCGGGGCCCCTTCCTGGTGCTCTGGCTATTGTGAAGCTCCAAGCAAAGTCTGCAAGAAGGAAGAGGAATTGTCTCGGGATCAGTGAGGGTGGGCACACAGCTCGGGTCCTTCCCATGACACCAAGGGTGACCTCTGGCCTGTGCACCCCTCCACGCCTGACATGGGGCAGCCGGTGTGACCCCGAGCACGGCCTCCAGAGACGCTGCCCCGTGTCTACGGCCTCTGTGTGCCCCAGCCTCCTGGTCAGGAACCCCTCTGCATGAACCGCTGATCTTTGAACAACTCGGGGTTACAAGCGCCGACTGCCCCGGGCCTTTGAAAAGCCAAGTGGAACTTTTGACTCCAAGATTAACCTACCAAGAGCCTACACTTGACCAGAAGGCTTACTGATAACGCAGCCGGTTCACGGACAGTTATTTTGTATGGGGTGCGTATCGCGTACCGTATGCTGCCGACAAAGCGAGCTGCGGGAAAGAAAATGGTAGGAAGAAAACCGTAAGGAAGAGAAGATACAGCCACAGTGCGGTGCTGTATTTACATATTGAAAACATACGAGTGGACCCGTGCGATTCAGAGCTTGTTTGAGGGTGGGGGGGTCCTCTCCCTGGGTCCTCACGGGGTCGTCCCTCCGTGCGTGTCTGTGTCCTGACCCCGGTCACACGGGATCAGGGCCCCCCTACGGACCACATTTTATCTTAATCACTTATGGGAAGGCCTTGTCCCCAAATACAGTCCATCTGAGTGGCTGGGGGTTACAACTCAACATAGGACTCTGGGGGACACGATTCAGCCCATAAGAAATGCCAACGATGAGGTGTGCCCCAGGCCTGCGGATGGGGTGGCTGGGGTGGGGGCTGGGGCTGTGACCCCCAGCCTCTGCCTTTGTCCCCCCAGCTGAGAGAAGCCCAAGGAACCCTGGGATGAGGGTCCCAGGGGGCGATCTCCTGGGGCAGAGGGCTGACCTGCCCCCAGACCGTGGGACCTCGAGAGACCCGTGTCCCCAGGACCGGCCGTGCCCACGAAGCTGTGGGGACTCCTAGTTGCTCTCAGCGCCCCCCTAAGGAAGTCTGAGAGCCTCCAGCCCTCTCTAGTGGGTGTAGGTCTGCAGACCACGGCCCCGTGGGCACGGGCAATTTCTGGGGAATGCGTCCTCCCTTCTCCCTCTGAGCCAGGTCCAGCCCCACCTGCCCCACAAATCAAAGTCGAGCCCTAAGATGTGGGTGCCCCGAGTCCCCCGCTTGGTTTTGTGGCTGCCGGCCTGGGCGGGTGCCGGATACGCAAAGGCAGCGGGGGAGCAAGGTCAGGAAGGAGCTGGCCGGGCACACATTTTGTTAACGAGAAGAGTTTCTCATTTCCCGACTTGGAGGCCCAGCTGGTGCCCCTTCTTCACCCCCTGGGCCGCCCTCTTTAGCAGAGTGAGAGAGCCTCCCATCCCCATGGCCACCAGCTGTCGGGGCCCCTGACATGCAAGCCTCCTGTGCTTTTGGGGTACAGGCCACACCCCTCGCTCCCGCTTGGGTGCAGTCTGGCTCCTGCCCATCTCTCCAGCTCCTTCCCTGTCCCTTGGCCTCGGCGGTCACTGGGAATGTCTCCTGGTCCCCCGGAGCCATGGCGATGCCCCTCCTTGGGGACTCTGCTGGCTTCCCCACTGCTCTGCCCCCACGTCTGACTGCTTTAGAGTCTTTTGGACTTGGCGATCCCATTGAGAGACACCCTCCTTGGACAGGTCCTCCCTACACGCCCTCCCCGGCTGCCACTCCTCTGGCCGGGCCGAGGGTCTTCCTTCCTCTCGGGTCCCTGCCTCACGGAAGGGTGGCTGTGAGCCCCAAAGTAGGCCGGGCTGGTCTCCTTTTCTCAATTCCTCACTGCCCTGCCCACCAACGAGTAAATGAATGAATGAAAGCCCAGCATCCCTCAGTCCGATGCTGGGGGTGGTCGGAGCGGCGCCGCGGAGGGAAGGCGGTTCTCATGCGGACCCCGCTAATGCTGGCACACGGGGAGACCGAACAGCATCGCCCCCTCCTGCTGCCTGGCAGGGGGCAGTGTCCCCCCTGGAGGAGGGGTGGGGGGGATTTCTGGAACGTTCGATCCGGCAAAACTCCTGAAAAACTGCAGACAAGGAGCCCCCCTCCCCCATCCTAAGGACTACTCACGAGAGGGTATCGCGGAGCCAAGGGGCACTTGTTGACCTGGAAGGAGTCCGCCTCGCAGGGAGGGCCGGAAGGACGACTGCCCTGAGCAGGACGGGACCCAGGCCGGTCCTGCGGTGTCGGGGATCGTGCACGCCGGACCCTTCTGCAGCGGTGTCTCCTGGCTCTACGGATCCCACAAAGTCTATAAAGAAGTATGGCCAGGAACGTCCACTGCTACACCACTCACGGGGAAGGGTATCAAACCAGAAACAACGAACCCTGCCCAGCCCCCATGCGGCCGGTAAGGGAGACCCCGGCCTGGGGAGGCCAATCCCATGCGCCATGTACCTGTTGAAGGGGTCGGGGTGCGGGGCTGCCCTGCAGGAGGGGCCGAGGCACCCCAAGAGTCAGGACCACGACGACAGAGACAGAGGGCAGGAGATGGGGGGACTCAGGAGGCATGAGCGTGTCCACCGAGCATCGGCGCCCCCGGGGTTGGGGTCAGACCCCGGCCGCCTGGCTGGCGAGGTCCCCGTTCTCTCCCACGCGTCGGCACAGCCCTGGGAGTAGAAAATCTGCAGGACCAAGCACCCCCTTGCAGATTGCTCGGGTGGGCCCCTCAGGACACCCCAAGACTTCAGCTCTCCCCCTCAGCCGCACAGGCCAGGAACTAGGGTGGAGGCCTGGGCAGGGAGGGCTCCTCGGGGACACCAGGCCCTAGACCCATACTTCCCCACCTGACATGCAAAACCCTGATGCTGCAGGATGAATTCGCGGCGGACGGAAGGACGCACAGTCGGGCTTAAGCAAAGCCCCCACTTGACTTGAGAGGAGAACTTGGGGCCCACGCGGCCCCGGCCGCAGCCGGTTGGTCGGAGGCCTGCACAATGTAGCTAATTGGCCTCAGCCTTGTTCTCTCTCGGATTTGAAATCCTTTTAGCGACAGATTATGGGACAATGGGCTGAACTTGCAGGGCCATCATTAGGCTGGTGAAGGCCGGGCGCCCCTGGGCCAGGCTCGTTACTGGGTGATTCGAGGTGCCAAGTGTCTGTCCCGGGGACATGCACACAGACGGAAAGAATGTCTCGGAGTCACAGTGACATTTTCATTATGGGTGGCTGGCCTTCACAAAGGAAACGTCCCCTGGGGCTCGGGGCCCTCAATCTGGAAGGTTCCTAGCCGGCTCCTGGGCTCTCTTGCTCCAGGTGCAAAGCGGCACCAGAATCCAAGTCAAACGCCCCTGACCTTTGCCCCGCCCGTGGCACTCGGTCCCAGGGCCGGGACTCCTTTGGGGTGCAGGCAGGGGGCTGGGCTGGGCTGCTCCCCCAGAGCTCCCTGCCTGTGGAGAGGATTGGGAAAGAGCTGCCGGGTCCCCAGCCGTCCCGCAGATTGGTCATTGCCCCCCCAGATGCCTCTTCCCTGACCTGTGGGGCCGCGTGGTGCTCTGTCCGGGTCTCCAGGCCGTGGCGTGGGGTGGGAGCTTTGGGCCCAGTTACACCTGGACGAGGATGGAGTTCTGCCCACAGGCGTAGGCCCCCTGCCAGCACCCCCTGCTGTGAAGGTGGGACTCCCAGGGGTTTGAGGAGCGTGGGGCCCC
>CM053613.1:2069472-2111399 GCA_028646535.1 Procyon lotor
TCAGAGTCGCAGGGCCGTCAGCCACCAGGGAGGTGATGGGCTCACGTCTGAAATTACACCTCGTGTGAAACAGATCGGGAACAGCTCCTCCCCTGCCGTCCTCCCCCCGCATTCCTGGGCCCAGGACCGCTCAGCTTGGCCCCGGGGGGCTGACGGATGGAATGAACAGCCATGGAATGTAGGACGGACGGCCTTATCACGGGAGATGGTGCTGGTAACTCGGGTAACCTATGCTGCCATGTTGAAACCATAAGGAGCCGCCACGCCCGGCCCCCTGCTGAGTGGCACATCAGCCAGGCCAAGGTCAAGGTCAAACAAAGGAGGGGTGCCCTTTCTGGCTCTGGAGGTCAAGCCAGGAAGAGTCTACACCTGCAAGCACCCCACTAGCTCCACAGAGTCATCACACTTGACCCTTACAGGTGCCCGGTGAGGAGTCACTATCCCCACTCTGTGGATGGGGAATTGGGGTCTCGAGAGGGCAAGCCACCCGCCTGAGGCCACCCAGCCAGCACGCGGCAGAGCCAGGACGCAAACCCAGACGTTCAGACTCTAGTCATTTCTCCCATAAACACATCTTGCATCGGGGTTATTCAGAGCCAGTTTCACAAAGGGGTTGTTGGGAATAAATAGATAAGGGGCACCTGGGTGGTTCAGCCGGCTCAGCGTCTGCCTTCAGGTTGGATCGTGATCCCGGAGTCCCAAGATCAAGCCCCGCATCCAGCTCCCTGTGCAGTAGGGAGCCTACTTCTTCCTCTCCCTACTCTCTCAAATAAATACATAAAATCTTAGAAACAAAATAGATAAGACTTCATGTCTGACCTCAGTGACCTCATGGTCAGGGCAAAGGAGCATAAGGAACCCTCCACTGTGGAATATTCTTCAGCCTCAAAGAGGAGGGACCGCTGACACCTGGTACCACGGGGACGCACCTGGAGGACGAGACGCTGAGTGACACCAGCCAGACACAAAAGGACAGAGCCTGTGGGATTCCACTTGTATGAGGTCCCAGAGTTTCCGGATTCATGGACAGAGAGAGGAGGACGATGGGCGCCAGGGGCTGGGGGCCGGGCAGTCAGTGTCCATGGGACAGAGGTTCAGTTTGGGAGGATGAAAACATTCCAGAGAGGAACAGAGCTGATGGCCACGCAACAGTGTGAATGCGCCTAACACAACTTAACTGCTAACCGCACGTTTAAAAATGGGTTAAGATGCTACATTTTACATTATGTGTATTTTATCATAATTAACGTTTTCTTAATACATTTCAAAAAAAAAAGAAATGATTGACTCCATTCGCTGTTTTGCGGGGTGCCCCCGTCATTCAGCACTGGGCCTGGCGATCGCGTGTGTGTGTGCTTGCGTGTGTGTGTGCACGTGTGTTAAGGCACACGAGGGGCGTAAGAAGGGGCCCGTGCCCGCAGGTTCTGCCCCCCTCCTCAGCGGGGGGCCCTGCACAGGCGAGCGCGTCTCCAGCCACACCAGTGATCCCCGCGTGGGGAAGCCAGGCGACTGGTTGAAGAAAGCAGGACAGAAGCCACGGCGCCCTGTAGGACGTGGCCTGGGGAGTCGTGCTCCCTGATTTCCACAGCCTGCACTGGCTGCAAGGTGAGCCCGTTAGGGTGGGAAGGAGCCACACAGGAGAGTCAACGAGGCTCGTCGGGCGCCATCTTGAACCAACCGCCAGCCCAGGCCCGACTCTGCCCACCGGTGCCTGCTTCCCCAACGGGACCAGCGGTCAGTCGTACGGGGGTGTCTGGGATCCAGGGACTTTTCAGGGATCGCTGAGACTGGTCACCGCGCTGACTGGAGACGAAAGCCATCCCACAAGGGCAGCGGTGGGCCACGCGGCCTTGACACCAGGCCGTCCTCCTGTTTAGTAAACACAAGGGGTGTGTGGGCACAGGACGCATGCTTCTGTCACACACACGCAGACACAAAATGGGGACTGGGGAGAGATAAACGGAGGGGCCGAAGGCCCAGAAGTCTGTGGGCCGTGGGAGGAATGAGTGGGCAGGGCTGACCGTGGGCCTGACTCCCTGCACGGCAGCCCTCCTGGCCGGGGGCACAGAAACTAGATGTTGGTGTCCGGCCTGAGCTGCGTCCCCTGGGTGTGACCTTGACTAGGCCTCCCATACCCACTCTAGGCCTCAGTCTCCCCCTCCAGGGCGGGATGCTGAGCGGCTTCTCCCATGCAGGAGAGGGAAAAATGCCACATGTGTCGGGGGCCCACACGAGAGAGCCTCGGGTTCAGCCTCTGACAGCCCAGCCCGGGCAGCGCCTGACTCGGTCAGACACGCTGCTCCCTTGGCGCACGATGTCCAGGGCCCGGTTCAGCCAGTTCAACCCACAAACCCAGAGCAGCCAGACCAGTCGCTCCCCCCCAGGGTGCCTGGGGCCATCGGAATGCCCCCACGGATGGGAAAGGCTCCGGACGAATAGTTCACATTCCAACAGGGAAAGTAACAGGGAACGTGGAATGCTCCTTCCCAGCCACAGAGGACGCGGCCTTCCCTTTATCTCGCCTGGAAGTTTTGTTTTCCTTTTATCAAAAAGGTGTTATCAGCGTGGCTTCGGGAAGAAAGAAATTGGAATGGAAAATGGGCAGGGGAGGCGGCCTGGGGGAAGAGGAGGCGGGGGTCTCTTGTCATTACTCTGCCTTTGGCCGCAGCTGCCTTCCGCCCAAGCGCAGTCGGCCACACTGGGGCCGTGCCAGGTCGGCACAGGGGCCAGCAGTGACCGCTCCCCATGGGCGCCCCCCCCCATCGCCACAGCTCAGCGCAGGTGCTGGTGGGACTCCTCGAGCTCCAGGGGTCGGGGACATGCTGGTTAGCCCGCCCGAGGTCATGCAGCTCGTGAATGGCAGACCCAAACCCCTGCTTCCCGACCCCCACGCCCTCAACCCCCCGGGCCAGGAGGGCAGCACGCCGGCAGGAGAATGGTTAGAGTCGTGCACTTCTTTTTTTTTTTTTTTAAATCAACATCGACAAACATTTATTTGTAGCATGATTTTATTTTTTTATTTTATGATTTTATTTATTTGACACAGAGAGAGAGATCACAAGTAGGCAGAGAGAGAGAGGGAAGCAGGCTCCCTGCTGAATAGAGAGCCCGATGTAGGGCTCGATCCCAGGACCCTGAGATCATGACCTGAGCCGAAGGCAGAGGCTTTAACCCACTGAGCCACCCAGGCGCCCTTAGAGTCGTGCACTTCTAACTGCTGTGGGTTTTCACCCAGAATCCACCCCAGCCTCGCTCTCGCCGACTTACGACTTCAGCTCAAGGGCGGGGAATAGGGCAGGCGGGGCCGTGGGGCCGCGGGCCCACAGAGGGATGGCTCCAGGGGCAGGTGGCCAAATGGCCCCGTGGGGGGCTGGCCGGTGGTGGACGACGAGGAGGGACAGGATGGTTGGATGAGCGTGCGAGGGTGGTGGCAAGCGCTGGCCTGAAGTGGGGGATAAACGGAGGGGCAGAAGGCCCAGAAGTCGGTGGGCCGTGGGAGGAATGAGTGGGCAGGGCTGACCGTGGGTCTGAATCCCTGCTCCCGCAGCTGGCCAAGGAGGGACTTGGTCAGGGATCCGCCCTCGGAGACAGGTCATTCGGGCGCACCCGCCCCGAGACTACCGTGCAAGTGGCTCCTGGCCTCAAGGATCTGGAATCCAGCAGGTGACGGGGCCATCAGGGTCACACTGGTTTCATGGCTGCGAGCCCAGAGAGGGCGAGAGCCTCTCCTGCAGCCACACAGCCAGGACCAACCCCAGGGCTCCACCCTCCACTGTTCTGGACCACAGATCTCCGGAAGTATCCCCAAAACACAAATCTGGGAACCGAAGGCATATCCCTCCATGGTCTCCTCCCCACGGCTAGATATGCTGTCCTATCACCTTCTGGCATATTCCCTGGAAGGCAGCCTGGGACCCACGCCCCCATTTCACAGGTAGACTCCTAAGTCGCTGCTAATGGTGAAATCTTGCCATGAAGTGGGGCACCGGGAGCCCCACTGGACCACTGACCCATGTCCCTCTGAGCCCCGGCAGCGGCACGCCTGGTGCACAGAGGGGCTTCAGCAGAGTCTGCAGAGTGAATAAGTGATGAGGCGAAAGAGACCAACAGGCTTTGGAACCAGAGAAGCCCGAGTCCGAATCCCCGCTCTTCCTTTCATTTTGTCTGTAGGACCCCAGGTCCATCGCCTGACCTCTGTGGGGGTCAGGTTCCCACTCTGTGAAATGAAGATGATAACAGCAACTCCGTAAGAGCCTCGTAAGGATTCGGAGAGCCGACGTTCGCAGCACGCCGCCCGTGCTCCCCAGAGGTCCTCCTGCAGGCCCCTCCCCGGGACAGGGCAGCTGTCGCTCACCTGTGGGCGGCTGAGGCCCCGCCCCCTCGCAGCCCCAGCCAGCAGGTGAGCAGGAGGCTCCTGGCGGCTCCAGCTGGGAGCGTGGGAACTTCCTGCCGCCCTGTTTGTCTTGGGCTGCTTGGGAGGGGCTCCCGCCCTCTGTCAGCTCCAGCACGCTCCTGCCAGATCGCCCAGCGTGAAAGGGAAGAATTGTTCCCGTGACCTTTGCTTTCCTTGTCAAAGGTGATTTCGGCAAGTTCCTACTCTCCTCCCTAAAGGCCAGGCCAGCCCGGGTTTCCCACTCCTGAAGGGACTGAAAGGGCCACCTTTGCTCCTGGGGGAGGGAGGGGCACGGGGGACAAATGCAATACCATCCGTCCCTGCCTGCAGGAGTGGGGCCTCACGCCCTTCTGTCCCCATTCCCTGAGCCATCCAGCCAGCCGCCCGGACTGCCTTCCCTGTCCCACTAACCACCTCTACCTCTTTCCTGGTCTTCACTCCCCTCGGTACCTCCCAGGACCCAGAATAGGACCCAACCCAGGGTCCGAGGCACAATCAAGCTCTCCAGCCCAGCTGAGACACCCTCGCACACAAAGAGAGCAAGACAACCCCTCCACCGACCTCCCACTTGCACCGAACCCTGCCCCTGGAGGGTGTCCCCAAGGCTGGTCTCTGCAGGGATGCCACCGGTCTCTACACCAACTTCTTATCGCTCTGCCTCAGCCTCCTCTGCCCCTTGGTCCCGCGGTCAGCCTACAGCCAGACTGCACACCTGCCCAGCTTTGGCATGGCTGGTGGCCACAGGGTGTGACCCCAGTAGCCGTGGGACCTCGGGTACATCAGCCACGTGGGGGCAGTTGCAACCAGCGCCGCTGGGGTTAAGGGCAGCCTCAGATCACAGAGGCTCCATTTCCGATTTTCCAGAAGATGCCAGTTATTAATGATCATTGTTCTTTCCTTCTGGGGCATGAAAAAGCAGGTTCGGCTCACAACCGGAAAAGCAGCAGGTCAAGGTTCCCAGAGTATGAAATGTCAGCCTCCGGCGGCAATGACATTCACCCAGAAGCACTAAAAATAGACTCCAAAACAGAAGCATCCAGTCTCTGGAGGCTGGAGGAAGAAGGTGAGCTTAGGGCAGAAATGACGCTCACCAATGATGTCTGTGGCCACATGGCAAGGCAAGGGGTTTACTTGTTTTGTTTGGGTTGTTGGGTTTTTTTGTGCCTTAAGAGACAAAAAGAAAGTGAACTTAAAAGGGGTCACCCCAGAAGGACTTTGGTCTTTTAAGAATGCCTTTACTGCATGTAAAGTTCAGAGAGAAAGGGAAGACCCAGTCTGGAGTGCGATGTGACCACGGCACGTCCGGGGCTTGGCCCCAGGAGGACAGAATGCTCACTATCCTTCCCAGCTCCGGTGGACTGGCTACGGCAGCCTGACTGCCCGGGGCCGGCACAGAGAGAACTTCCGTGGTGGTAGAAATGTTCCTTACCTGCTCGGTCCAACATGGGCGCACCAGCCACATACGGGTTCACATCAAGCCCTTGAAATGTGGCGATTGAGGCCAAGCAACAGAAGTGCCCATTTTATTTCACTTTAATTGACTTCGATCTAAAAATCCATATTTAAATGGTAGCTAGTGGCTACCATAGTGGACTGCTTGGTGTTAGGCTTTAGGAGAAGGAGAGCTACGATTGATTAGCAATGTCTGCCAGGGACACAGGATTGGAAGGTCAGGCATGAATGCTGCATTACCAGATGACTGGGGATCTGGCACAACCCAGGTCACTCGATGCCTAAGCCATGGATTCTGATGCCCCAATGGCTTTTGCATTTAGGAGAAAAAAATATCTGTGAGGTTTAGAGACACACCCCTGTGTCATGCAGTCTTCTGGTCTTCCCTACAGGCAACTGCAATGATCTCAAATGGTCTCCCTCCCTGTGGGACCCTGTTTCCAATATTTCTAACCCTTCTCTACACAGCAGCCAGAAGGGTCCTTCCCAAACACCAATCCAACCACACTCTACCTTGCTCAAAAACTTGCATCTAGCCTCCTCACCATGGCCATCAAGACTCTTCCCTGCAATGTCTCTCATGAGTAGATGACCATCAAAAACCTTGCTTTTTGCACGGAGCAATCTGCTTCAACACAGTGACTGTGCTGAGAATGGGAACCAGGTTCCAGAACTTCTAGTCCAGAATTTCTTCCACTGATAATTCAACACATGCTGAGGAAAGAAGGAAGGGATGGATGGATGGATGGATGGATGGATAGGTAGATGGGTGAGTGGATGGGTGATGGGTAGGTGGGTGGATGGGTGGATTGATTGATGAGTGGATGGATGACGGATGGATGGATGGATGGATGGATGGATGGATGGATGGATGGGTGGATGGATGGATGAATGGATGGGTAGATGGGTGGTGGGTAGGTAGATGGATGGATGGTGGGTGAGTGGATGGAAGGCTGGAAGGATGGATGGGTGAATGTGTGGATGGATGGATGAGTGGGTAAGTGGATGGGTGGTGGGCAAGTGGATAGATGGATAGATGGAGGGATGGTGGGTGAATGGATGGATAATTAACTGGATGGATGGGCAGATGGATGAATTCGTGGACAGTTGGGTGGGTGGATGGGGGGCTAGGTAGAAGTGTGATGGACAGATGGATGCATGCATACAGGAATAAAAGGGCAACAAAGCATGGTAAGAAGTGAAATAAAAGGTCATGACTAGGGAAGTGGATAAGAATCCACCTTTTCCTTAACCATTTTTTAGGGTTATCAAAAATTCAGGTCATACAAAAAATTCTCTGAGACTTTTCTTTTAAAGAGATAAAATGCACGATAAGCCATGTATATGCATCAGGAAAGCCCTGGGCTGTGCAAGGGCCTGCTTCCCTCTCTCCTCCCCCCTGCCACCACCCCTCCCTCCCTCCCCTTCTGGCTCATTGAGCTCCTCCCTAACGCAGCTTTCCCAAGGGAAGGCTGAGAAACAAAAGCAGTTTCTTCTGAATGGAACTCTCCCCTGAGCCAAACAGTAAACACAAGAGAGCCGGGAAGAGCCCAAGTTGGTGTGTATCTGCTCCGGCAATGATTACATAACCAGGACATACCTGGGAGAGGCGCTGATCCAGGGGATTTTAATAGGCTGGGGTGGGGAGGCTGGGGGGACCGGGGGAGGAGGGCAGGGGCACGCCCAGCGCAGGAATGGCTCTGCAGCTACCTGGCCTTGCTGGGAACTGGAGCCAGCTTGGTCCGGGAGGGAGGAAATTTAAGTGTCGTTTACTGAGGGTGCTTTTGCACTGCCAGGCCCTTGCAGGACTGTTTTTTTAATCTTCACAACAGCACTACCTGCTATGTGATGTTCTCTTTTATAGATGAGAAAACAGAGATGAGACACAAAGAGGTACCGCCCTTAACCTAAGTCACACAGCGATCGCGGCAGAACTGGGAGATGAGCCCTAGTCCGGCCCCAGAGCCTGTGGGGCTAACCGAGCTGTCCGGCCTCTCCTTCTTCTTCCTCTTTCCACCTCCCTGCCCCCCTCCTACCCTCCGGCTCATCCACTAAATCACGCATCCATTTATTCTTTCACTTTGTCTATCCGTCCATCCACCCACTCAGCCCCCCAGTGGCTCTTCCCTCCCCTCCGCCCTGGGCAGAGGGACCAAAGAGAAACCAGACACAGCTGCTGTCTGCGAAGAGTTGTTTCTGCTGGGGGAGTGAGACCCATCAATGTCCATCTGCTACAGGGTTTTAGAACGCCGCATGGGTGCGCGTGGGGGCCCAGGGAGTTTTATAGTGGTTTTCTCATGAGACCCAGGTCAGGGTCACTCTCCCCTGTGGGAGAAAAAGAAACAGGTCCACAGAGCCTCAGGAGTCTCGGCCTTGGGACTTGGAGTTCAGGGAGGGCTTCTCAGAGGAGGGAAACTGAGCAGGCTTGGGGGGCAGACCGAGATTTCCTCCAGCAGAGGTGGAAAGGGTAGGTGTGTTTCCGGTATTGAGAGCCGTGTGATGGAGGAGAGGCAGTGGGGAGGACGGGGTCCACCGTGGCCTGGTTGCCCCTCCAGACCCAGCGACTGCCAGTCTCAGAGCTCCCGGGGTGAGGGGGCTGGGGGAGGCCCCACCCGGCCAGGCTGAGGACAGGAGGTGCAGAACACAGCTGAGCCAAACTGTCCCTTCTCCGCACGACCTGGAGTGAACATCTCTCCTCTCTAGACCCCAAGTGCCTCTTCTGTAAAGTGAGGACCAAAGGATTCTGAGAGTAACCGCAGGGATGCCTGCTGGGCCCTAGCGAGCCTGCAGATATGTGTCCCCCCAGAGGGGCTGCACCGAAAGCCAGGAGCCAGGTTAGCAGGCGAGGCCTTCTACCAGGGCCATCTAGGACTCAGTCTAACAGGGGACCCCCCAGGGGTGGGACCCAGTGTACAAGCCCCATCGTGAAAGAGGCCTTCCTCCCCTGACGCGCCCAAGGGGCTGCCGAGAACCACGCTGCCGTGACATAAGCCACCTACCCAGCCACCGCTGGCTGGTTGTGTTGCCCCATAAATAGAATCCCGGATTTACCCACCAGGGGAAAGGGACAGGTCTGCCTCGTGAGGCGGGCAGGGACTAACTCAGAGGCCTCCCACTCTGATTTCTGTGATGTTCCAAGTGTGCACACACCCTGTGCCCACCATCTGGGCATCCGTGGGGTACCTTGGTGGTGGGGTCCTGGGAAAATACAACCTGGGAGCCTGGGCCACGGGTCTTCAGGTCGCATGCTTGGGGCTGCAGCCTTGGCCAGGGGAAGCCGGCAGCAGGAGCCCAGGCCAAGACCACATCTTGGTGGCAAGCTTCCAACGGTCCCCAGGGGCCCCAAAGACCTCCCTGGATGGTGTTGGTGTTGGCACCAGTCAGCTTCCCTGGATGGAACAGGGGCCATCTGCACAGGATGTCAAGGAGCTCAGAGACTAGAGGAACAAGCCCTGGGTACAGCCCTACCGCCCATCGGCACTGCTCCAGGGGACCAGACTTCCATTAAGAAGCTACTGTGTGCAGAAAGCCTTTGTCCTTAATTCCCAGACAAATCTCAGGGGTCACATTGTTTTACACAAGAAAAGAGACAATGACTGAGCCATGCCCACACAGCTAATGAGATGGAGTCAGGATTTCAACCCAGGTCTATCTGACCCTAAGTAGTTATTTCTAATAAATATGCTGCCCAACATGTTTCAGTGTTTTCATCTGACAAGTAGGGATAGTCATGAAATCCAAGAAATGGCATCACTCTGTACTCTGTGACCCTTACGGCAGCTTTGAGTCGCATTATCTGTTTGTGACTACTTGGCTGGATCAATGTGTGGATGGGTGAATGGACAGTGGGATAATTAGGTAAACAAACAAATGAGTGCTGCCTTTATGAGTGGGATAGAAAGAGGGAGGGAGGGATGGTTGACCTATAAGTAGATAGACTGGTTCATGGAATAATAGGTAGATATGTAGATGAATGGATGGATGATTGAAGGGGTTATGGGTGACTGGTGGATGGTTGGATGAATGGGTAGGACGATGGATGAGGGATGGATGGATGGATGGACAAATGAATGAATGAGTAGGACAGATGGATGAATGATGGATGGATGGATGGATGGATGATGGTTGGGTGGATGGATAGATGGAGGGAGGGATGATTGCATGGATGGAAGGACGGATGATGGTTGGGTGGATGGATGGATGATTGGATGGATGGATGATGGTTGGGTGGATGGATGGATGATGGATGGATGGATGGATGATGGATGGATGGATGATGGATGGATGGATGGATGATTGCATGGATGGATGGATGATTGCATGGATGGATGGATGGACCTTTGAATAGTTGGGCCAACAGGTGGCTGAAGAGACAGGTAAGCAAGTAATGAATGGATTAATAAACCAATGGACAGATAGATGGCTACACAGAGGATTGGAATCAAAGATAGAAGACTGGCTGGAGGATGGATGGAAAGTTCGATGGTGAGTGGATGGATGGGTGTCCCTTCTGATCTAATACTCATTGCCCAAGGGACTCTCTCAAATACCTACTGTCTACCCCAAGCAGGATCCAGCTCTGCAGTCCGGGTGTTGTCAGAGTCACCTTATGGACTCAATATCCCCTCCACTGTGCCAACAACCCTGTGGCAGGTGGAGCACTTAGTAGGGGCCTACACGGGGCCCTTTCCTCTTCACCAACATTGTCAAGTCCAGGCTTCTAAGTTAGGGGTCCCAGAACAGCCTCCCCTCCTCATCGCCCCTCCTCCCACAGGGGAGCCAGCAGCCCCTTTCCCATCCCACTGAAGAAGCCAGAGGGAGAGTTCCAGATGGGAGGGAGGAGGCCCGGGGGTGTCCCCAGCCCTGACATATGTCCCTGGAGGGTGATGCCCACCTCTGGGCCTCTGCTGTCCCCGTAGGCAAGCGGACAGGAGTGAGGACCGGACTGACAGCCAGGGAGACCTGGAGGCCCTCACTTTATCCCCGGCCACAGCTCCCAGTGCTCCTCCTTAGAGCCCAGGGCTCTCTGCACCCCACCTGGTGGGACCACCTGCCAGGGCCCTTCCAGCGTCGGGAGGCTGAGGCCTCGGCCAGGACAACAAGTAGCCCCAGCCTGCGAGGGAAAAGCAGCTGGACCAGGCGAAGACACTTGGTTTGCCCCAGGTCCCCATCTTGTAGGGCCGACCTCTGCTCACCACGCCCCTCCCCCAGGTACCACCTTCCCGTCTCTGCCCTGAGCCCGTGTTGGAAGCTGGCCTGGGTTAGGGACTTACCGATTTTTACAGAGCAGGAGTCTGGGAGGTCCTGGGCCTGGCAGGGAGCCGGCCGGCCTGCGGGAGGGGTACGGGGGGCACGGCAGCCAGGATGGCCACACTCGCCGCAGAGGCAGGGGCAAAGGGCAGGCAGTAGGAGCGGGAGGCCCTGGGGCAGGCTGCGGGGACAAGGGCCGCGCCCCCTTCTGCACCCTTCCTGGCCTTGGCGTGGTGGGTGCCTGGGGCCAACCTCCTGCTGTGGTGCCATCACCATCTCAGGGGCCACCGTGGGGTGCCAGACCTTTCCCCTCTGAGATCCTAATGAAAAGGCGGGGGCCAGGCCTGGGAGGAGAGGGAGGGGCCAGGAGGGAGCCAGGGACTCCTGTTCCCAGCACACCCTGCCTTGGCCGCCCGCCCCCCACTGATCAGCCGTCAATCTAGTCCCCTGGGAGGCAGAGCACGGGCCCTGGCCCTTGTCAGTCTGCTTGAACACACGAAGCTGGAGCCAGAGCATTCCCACACCGGGCCAGCGCCCGAGGAGGGGCCCCAAGTGGCAGGATCCCTGCCCGCCACAGGCTTGGGGCCCCCACTCCCACACACAGAGGCCGTGTGTGTCCCATGACAGCACTCAGTAAACCGAGCTCCCCCCGGGACATGATGGCTCAGCCCCAGGGCACACAGGGCTGTTTCCTGGGCCCCCCACCACCCCTCGCTGGCCCTCGGTGTGAGCACGGGGAGTGACAGCTGGCCCACGGAGGCAGGGAGAGCAGGGCCTCTTTGGGCGGCTCTTCTGGGAGACCCTGGGGTCCCATGAGGGCCAAGGTGGTACAGCTAGAGGCTGGAGGCGAGCCCGGTAGGGTCCCTCCTCATGCCCACAGCTGCTCTCTGCCTCCAGCGTGGCCGGGGCACCCCCTCTGTTCTGACCGGAGACCTGAACTTCCCCAAGGGCTGTTTGAGGCCCCGGTTTTCAGACTCACTCTCCCCAGCAGGGAAAGGGATAGAAACCACAGACAGCTGAGGAAGCAAGGACTCGGGGAAGGTAAGTGATTGGCCCAAGGCTGCAGAGTGAGGAAGAGGAAAAGGGGCGATTCAAACCCAGACCTCTGTCTCGCCGGGGGTGGGCGGTGAATGAACGAAAGAACACCACCACTTGCACCCTTAGCCTCCTGGGCCTGGCCGTCTCTGCCTGGCTGACAGCTTGATGGGGCCCAGTTCCTGCTAACATACCTCCAGAGATGGGATGCTCACTACCAGGCCGGTGCCCACGTTCTGAACCCGACTGCTGTGCCGGTCCTCCCACTCCCGACCTGCCGGGGTCTGGGTTCTGCCCCAGCTCACACAGGTAAATCCTGTTCCCTGCCCCCAGGGCAGCCGGCGGGCTCCCAGGCATGTTCCGAGTGAAACTCCTGGAGACTTGATCCCCGACCCCTTCCCAAATCTCCCTTGCACACCTGGCTCCCCTCATCTGTCCTCACTGAGCCTCTCCCTGGCCCGGCCCCCACGCACAGAGCCTGCCGAGCCTGCCGTGGGTCACTGGCTCCTCACTGGTCTCTGGGCAGCCCCGGGCCAACCAGCTCCGAAGCTGAGAACAGGGAAGAAACTGAGGAAACCCCTCTCTGCCCAGGCGGCTTGCTTCCCGGCCCCCTCTGCACACTCCTCTCGGCTCCAGGCAGCATGGAAGATTCTGGAGTGTCCCTGTCTGGGAGGGGAGGGGGAGGAGCCCTCCAAGCATGGAGCAGGGGCAGCAGAACACCTCTCGTCCAGAGGAGGGGCACTCACAAGCCCAAAGCCTGGGGAGGAAAGCCCATTGCCCCTCACGCAGCCCAGGGCGGGCACGGGCACATGCGGCCAACACTTCGCACGGCAGACTCTGCTTCCGGAGGATGCGGATGGGATCCAGGCGGGATGAAGCCAAGTCTTTACTGAGGACCGGCTGGAGCGTTGACTAGGCCCCTCCCAGAGGAGAGAGCAAGCAGAGTTTCTCAAGCCAGTTCGACCTCCAAAGTCCTTCTCCTGGAACATCTTCTGGGACCAGCGTTCCCTGGAACCCTCCTTGAGAAACGACCCAAGTTGCTGGCGAAGCCCCACACGGCCCTGTGTGAAGCCGGGTCAGAGGAAACCTCGGCTCCGGGACCAGGCTCGGGTCCGGGCGCGGCCCCTCCCACACCCAGGGGCCAGCGGAGGAAAGGTCCCCGCCTTGCCCCGAGTGGCCTCCCTGTTCCAAAGATTCTGTGGCCCCGAAGCCCATGACACGACCGCCACCAAGAACGTGGGGCCAAACGGCAGCCCTGCCTGGGCCCGGAGACACAGCCTAGCAGAGCCTGCAGCTCACGGCCGGAGACCAAAGGTTCAGGAGGTAGAGAAAGGCCCCAGCACATGCCCAGCGTGGTTGGGGGCCTCCCAGAGGGCCTCCCACTGCTGTTCCAAAGCCCTCATCCTCCTCCCCGGAGCCCGGTGGTCATGCCCACCCTGCAGACAAGCAAGCTGAAGCTAGGAAATATTCTCAGTTGCTCTGGTCACACGGCTCTGAGTGCCAGGACATGAATTCCTGCCCTTTGGACCAAACTGTGAAGGGACTGTTCCATGGCCCTGTGCTCCCGCTGGTCGGCCGACAGCCCTGTGACCACGCCCAGCCCAGGGCCCTGGGGAAGCCGAGATTTCCAGAATGTGACCCAGGCTCGGATATCATCTTGGCCTGAAAAGAGCACACCCCTTCCCAGCCGGGCACCCTCTTCGCCCCGGGCAGCCCTGACAGCACCCTCCCCGTGAAACGCCAGGTCGTAAGGCCGTGCAGGGCTGAATGCCAGGGGAGTGGGCCCTGGAAAGGCGCGCCTGGCGAACTGTTGGCCCTGCCCGGTGGAGAGGACAGGTCCCAGCCCGACGGCCAAGCCAGCCCTCCTGCCACACACCAGGATGGGACTGCGGGCAGAGCGGGGGCTCCCACGTTGGCCCCTGGCAGGGCTTGGGTTCCTGGGTGGCAGCAGGACCCCCGGAGGCCCAGAGCAAATGATGAAGAATTTCCATCCGGCAGCAAGTGAGCCTGGAGCCCAGCACAGGCCCCTCAGGGTGTGAGGCCCCACACGGCTCCAGGATAAAGTCCGGTAATGTCATGTCCCAGCTGTGACTTGGCCTCCTGTCCCTGCCTCGTCTTCCCAGGCCACTCCTACCCTGTGCTTCTGCCAGCAATACCCTGCCTTCCACGGCAGCATGGAGGGCTGACTCCGGCCCCAGGTCCCCGCTCACTCCAGGGACAGGCCACCCCCACAGCCCCTTGTGCCTCCCTGGCCTTCCCGGGGGGGTGAAATTACATGTGTGCGTGATTGTTCACTAGACCGTTGTCCCCACCAGGCGGTCCTTCCCCACCTTGTCTCCAGGTAGACTGACACCTGCCTGGCACACAGGAGGTGCTCAGTAAATGCTTGTTGACGTGCCCAGTTTGACCCCCTGGGGGAATCCTCAGTCCGTCTCTGGGCTCCTCAGCTGAGACCATGCACGGCAGGGAGCCCCTCCACATGGTCACTGTCAGCCCAACTCCCGAGTCCTGACTGTGGGCTCCAGGGGGTCCCCAAAGTGCTCGGTGCCGGGCCGTGCATGCAGTAGGCACTCAGCAGTGCTGGGAATCCCTGCGCCAGCTCTCTCTGTGGTCACCGCCCACCACGCGGTGATGCATATTTGCAGGACACGGGAAAGCTCATTTCCACCCTAGAAACCAAAGGACGCAAACGGGATGGATGGACACTTTAAAGTGAAGTAACGACCCGTAGTAAGTTACAGCCTGCGAGGCAAGTTCTCTGATAAAAAGAGTGCACGGAACGGGATGGAAAGACAAGGAGGTGAGTCAAACTGATTTGTCACCTTCAATCTGCCACCCGAGCGACACCCAGGATGGCTGCACTCTGCCCAGATGCGCAGATAAAACTAGCTGTTCAGCAGGTCCTGGCAAGTCACAGCTGTGGAGGGTGGATGTGATCCTCTCACCGTGCGATGCATGCTGGTTCTGGAAGCTTCCATCTGCTGAGCGTCCTTGGTCAAACTCAGTTCTGGGCCCCAGAGCCACGGTGCAATGAGGGGAGCAGTGTGAACACGAGAGGCTCCCTGCTCCCCATCACTGCCCTCATGCGCCTCTTCCTCTCCCTGGACCCTGCCCCAGCGTCCAGCCCTAAGCAGGGGAAGCTGGTGATTCAGCCCGTCCATCACGCCTTCCCATGTTCCTCCTCAGTGCCAAGCACAGGATGCCAGGGCTCGCTTCTGGGTCCCTCTGGATCCTTCTGGTGCCTTGACTACATACAGTGCTAGCAATGAAGCTCAAAGTCTCTCCCTGTCCCCCACTGCTGTCGCCCTGTCCAGGACAAGAGGGAAGCCTTGATCACAGGGTCCAGGGCCCCGTCAGGCCACAGCACACAAAGCCTCATCAGAGCCTGGGGCCCTGGGATGTCCCAGAAGTAGCTGAAAGAGCCACCAGCCCTGGGGTGACCAGGAACACCAACAAGGACAGGAGCTCCACACAGGGCACATCCCACCATCGTGCTCGCTCCAGTGCCGGAAGGGCTGGGGATGCAGACAAGGAGCAGGGCGGGAAGACAGAGGGAAGGTGTGACGGGTGGAAGCATGTGACATTGGGGAGAACGCTGAGTCGGCGTTTCCACCCTAGTGCAGGTCGGGGGGGGCGGGGCGGGTGGGAAGGAGCACTGAGCTTGAGAGTTGGGCAGGCTGCTCCGTGCGTGGCAGAAGTGGGGCAGCCCCCGGAGGGACCCAGAAGGACCCAGAGGGACCCAGAAGGGGCCTTGGAAAGCAGCCAGCCCGATCTCTTGGTAATGGGGGCAGCGGGGACAGGTAGGGGAGACAACACCTGCTTGAGGTCGCAGAGCGAGTCAGGGAGGGCGCCAGGGCTTACGTGGGTGGGGGTGCCCTGGTCTGAGCTCTGGTCTGGCCCCTCCTGCCTCCTCGGAGCCCAAGAGGAGCCATTTGAGTCTACAGAGCAGCGTAGGGTCCTACCAGCCAGCGTGAGAGACGGCCCAGAGCAGGGCATTGGTGTTGGATAGACTGATGCTTTCCAAAACCCAAGATGGGAACAGCTTCTGTGTCATGGCCCCAGGCGTGGGGCGGCCACGGCCTTGTCCACTCAGCTGCCCCCACCAGACGTCCCGGCAGCGCGAGCTCACTGCGGAATGGGTGGGGGGCGGGGAGGCGGGGGGACCGTTGAAGGGATGAGTGAGGGGAGGACAGATGGTCCTACAGACAGAATGTTTGTGTCCCCCCCAAGGTTATATGTTGAAATCCCAACTCCCACAGTGATGGTATGAGGAGGTGGGGCGTGTGGGAGGTGATCAGGTCACAAGGGTGGGGCCCTAACGGATGGGATCAGTGCCCTCATGAAAGGGGCCCCGGAAAGCACTCTCACCACTTTTGCCATCTGAGGACGCAGCGAGCAGTCACGGTCCACGATGAGGAGACGGGTTCTCACCAGACACCGAGTCTGCTAGAGCCTTGACCTTGGACCCCCAGCCTCCAGAAGTGTGAGGAATAAGTCTGTCATCTACAAGACACCCACGTCTGTGGGAGCTTGGTCGTGGCAGCCCGAGCAGACTCGGTGGACAGACGGACAGACGGATGGGTGGACGGGACAGCAAGAGCCCACGGGTGGAGAGCCCACTGAGCTGAGGTCCTGGTTGTTCTGGGGTCTGGGCAGCTATGGGGGAAGTTACAAGGGGCGGCGAGGGCTGACTCTGTGCCCCAAGTCCGGGGATGGGAGCCGTGGGAAGGAAGCAGATGGGGGATGGTCCTTGGCCAGGCAGGAGGGACCCCAGCTGCAGTGGCGGCAACGAAGGAGCCGGGGAGAGGGCCGTGGAGAGGAGCAGATGCTGGAAGACAGTGGTCCTGCTCAGGACCACTCTCCTGGCTCCCGTCGCTTTATTCCAGAAAGGCAGGTCAGGCCGGCTCTTCGTTCTTTGTCTATTGAGACATAACACATGTGCCACACACTTCACCAACTTAAACATCAACAGAGCGGTGTACACACCACCAGCAGCCAGGACGCGGGCTTCAGGCTCAGACCCCCCACACCCTTCACGCCATTGAGTCAAAGCTGTTGTCTGGCCCTTTGAGTCTTACAGGAGCCCAGGAGCTTTAAGCCTGCTCTCTGCTGCAGCAAGAGGGGGTACACGGGGGGAGGAGCCTGCCCTTTCATGCCACCACCAACCTGGAAAATTCCAGATGATCCTGATGCTGCGCATGCAGTATGACAGCAACTCTGAGCACAAAGGGGTTCAACATCAAAGCCAAATGTGGCCCTGGAAATCCCCATGAGCTGGGCTTACAAGCCGGTGTGGCCCCTTAAGGCCGGTGCCACCCCCACACAGCACCTGCTAGACACAGGCCTTATCACCACGTGGCCGACTTTGCCCTGCTCCTCCCAGGCCTCCACATCCCGATGCCCTCATCTCGCTGAGCTAGCCATGAAATACTTAAAAACACGTCTAATCAGAAGTGTACAAGATTTCTAGGACAAAATGATGAAATGCCTTTAAAGAACTTAAATCAAGTGCTGAATAAGTGAAGAGAGATGTTCTCCGAGAGGGATCTAGTATCACAATTGGCCAAATCTTCAGGGATTAATACACTTACTCTATTCCCTTCAGAATCCCAGCGCAAGACTCTCAGTTTGGGTTTGTGTTATTTCTTTAAAAATAAAACCAAATCTTCTTGGGGGGGGGGGATTGGGGAATTGGACCATGTGAATCTGATGTTCAGGGAGGAAAAAAATCAATCTGCAAAAATTGTCAAGATGGCTTTGGAAAGGGAGACCAGAGGCCCCTCAGTGGTGCAGTAGGTTAAGCATCTGACTCTTGGTTTTGGCTCAAGTCGTGACCTCAGGGTTGTGGGATCAAACCTGGCATCAGGCTCTGTGATCATCATGGAGTCTGTTTGGGATTCTCTCTCTCTCTCTCCATCTGGCCCTCCTGCTTGTACTCTCTCTCTAAAATAAATAAATAAATCTGAAGGAGGAGGAGGAGATGGAGAAGGAGAAGAAAAGAATGAAAGGGGGACCATGAGAGGATGTGACTGACCAGATATTAAAACCTATTCCGAAGCGATGGTAATTAAATGGTGTACTCCTGGCATGAGAACCAACTGATTAGCAGGAAAAATAGAGTTCAGAGTTTCCTCCCAGTATATATAGGAACTTAAAGCAGACAAAGGACAAATTTTTTGTTTAAAAGAGCTGGGAGAGGGTCCCTGGTTGGATCAGTTGTTAAGCATCTGCCTTCCATTCAGACCATGATCCCAGGGTCCTGGGATCGAGTTCCGCATGGGCTCCCTGCTCAGGGGGAAGCCTGTTTCTCCCTCGCCCACTCCCCCACTTGTATTCCCTCTCTCACTATCTCTCCCCCCCATCAAATAAATAAAAATAAAATCTCTTTAAGAATTAAAAAATAAAAATTAAAAAATCAAAGAGCTGGGACACCTGACAAAATTAAATCCCTAACTCACACCATACACAAGAATAATTTCCAAACGAGTTAAAGGTAAAGGAGTTTTGTGTTTTTTGTTTATAAACTACAAGGATGTGGAAAGTCATAATGATAAAGGTCCTTATAACCTCATAGTACAGAAAGTCTTCCTAAACAAGACAGGAAACCCAGAAACCATTCAGGGAAATAAACAAGTAGAATTGAGTACACAGAACACATAAAAACTCTTAAAGCGTTGTGTTTTAGGAAGGTCACTCTGGTGGCCAGTATGGGAGAAGCCTTGGAGGATGCCAGCAGGTTAGGAGGAGTCCAGGGGCAAGAAAGTGACCATGGCCCTTTAGGAGGTATCAGGATGAGCCAGAGAGTGGCCAGGCAGGGCTTGTGAAAGATACCAGCATCACATTAGAATTTAAAACACCTAGGATCGAAACAGGCTTTATTAATATAAGATGTACTTCGCCTTTTGCCCAGCCTTCATGCTAGAAAAAACCCCAACTTTGCCCAGACTCACTCCCTCCCCTGCTCTGAACGCAATCTTAGGGTGTGTTTGAGGGAGAATGGAGATGCCCACCCACCAGGTGAGACAGGCCAGGAGGAAGCCCTTGAACATTTCAGCCTCCAGATGTGGTCCCCTCCACTCCCACACCCCAACTTCTTTGCTTTCTCAATGGTCCCCACCCAGACCGTGCCCCAGATTCACCTGAGGGCTTGTTACAGCACAGGTTGTTGACCCTGACCCCAAAGTCTCATCTTTTTCAGAATTGCATTGCCTACTCTCTTACCCATGCCTTTTTGCATGGGTTTTAGAGTCAGTTCCTCAACACCTACAAAACAGCTTGCTGGGACTTCAACTAGGTTCAGGTTGAATCTATGGATCCAACAATATTGGGTTTCCCAATCCATGAACATGGACTACCTCTCCACTGACCCCCAGAGTTTCTGATTCAGCAAGTCTGAGGAGGAGCCTGAGATTTTGCATTTCTACCCCATGCCCAGGTGACCCCCACCTTGAGAATGGCTGTCCTGGGCCTGGACAGGAAGCCCCACAGGGTTTGGGAGTTGGGGCCATTCTGAAGAGTGGGACCTCCTGGGTTGGGTGCCATGATATCAGAGGGAGCTTTTGTTCCCATGCAAATCACAGCAAACGAGTTCTTCTGGGATTTGCATGCTAACAGCTGACTCTTTTGGGTTTTTAATCTCTGGCAGATAAACAGTGAGTGCCAGGAATCTGCAGGTGTGTAGGTTCAAGGAGACACAGCCCCTTGTGAGAAAGGGCTTTTTCTCTAAGTATCCAATTCCTTAACTTTCTGGGTGAATTTCTCACCTCTTGCAACTTCCTTTCCCAATAAATACCTTCTCAGGAAATCTTGGAAAATCAACCCCAGGTCTGAAACTAAGGCTCTGCCCTTCCCCAGCAGGCCATGGTAGTGGCCTCTGGCTGACCCCAAGGCGAGTCCAACTGGGTGGCCCCAAGAAGAGCCTGAGCAGTCACAGGAATCCTTGAAGGACAAAACATGATATTGTGGGCAGAAGGCTGGCATGCAGGAGACCTCCACTTTCTCCCACCACGGAGAAGATGAGAGCCACCTAGGGAAGGTAGAAGGAACAGCATGGGTGAGGCTCAGAGGCTGACACCAGGCCTCCATTAAATCATGCAGGGAGCACTCACAGTGGCCTGCTGCTTGCCTGTGACTCTGAAGCCCAGGTCCTCACGGGACCAGAGCTCATCCAGAGAGGTGCCGGCCCAAACAGAGCTCAGGTCTGTGCAGGACAGGTGCACGGGAGCCCAGTGATATGAGTTGCAGCCCACAGGAGGTGGCTGTGGCCCATCTCTCTGGCTGACAGTGTGGATAATCCTGGAAGGGGGGGCCTTATTCTCCTCTGGGAACCCTGACAGCTCCTTCTTCCCAGTGTCTGCAGGGGCCCCGGGAACAGGACTCCATCCCTCAGATTCCTCCCAGGGGCCAACCAAGAGCCTAGTCTGGGGAAACAGGGACCCCAAGAGCAAGGGGTGGCTATGGCTCCAGAATACAAAATTGGATTGCCCTTGAGCTTGGGTTGCCATTGAGATTGGGGTCTCTGATAAGCACACACAGAGGGCCAGAGCTGTTCTCATGGACCCAGATACAGCCCTTTTGTCCCCAAAGCTAAAAGACAAGCTTGAGCCTTTGTGCCCAGCAGAGGGGCAGTCCTGAACACCATGTCCCTAACTCCACATTCTCTTCCTGCATCGGGGCTCTAGTGCACTAGAGCTCAAGTGCAACCCTGGGCCCAGACCCCAACTCTGGGGGTTGGCACACCAAGTGGGACACATGGGGCCCAATCTGGAGCTGCCATCAGCTCCAGTGTCTTTCAAAAGTGGCCAAGAACCACCCTTTGGTAGATGTGCACATGCACCAAGGCCAAGACTTGAATAGCCAGGGGCCTCTGCTCCAAGGTCCCATAGACCCGGGTTCAAATCCTAACTGGGGGACCAAGAGCTGTGTGCGCCTGAGCTTCCCGGGCCCCTCCAGGCTCTGCCAGGTGGAGTGAGGACATCTGTCCCAGGCTGTGGTGAAGGTCAGAGGTGATGAGGAAGTGCTCCTTCCAGTGGTTTCAAGGTCTGCAGCACATGAGCCAAAGACGCCATCACTGCTATATCTGTCTTGGGATCCTCCGCACCCAGTGGGGTAGCAGGCACTAACATGGCACTTGGGAAGTACACACGAGGCATCGCTCAGATTTGCAGAGAGCCATGCAAATCTAAAGTCACTGCCAGACCTTGAAGCAGCACTTGAGCGTGGCTTTGACCTTGCTGTGACCTGGCCCAGGGTCAGACCCGGTCCGCCATGGAGCCTGTGATTCATATGCTATTCTGGTGCTCATCAGCATCCTGGGGTACCAGGTCTTGGTCTGCCAGTGTCCCTCCTGCTTCTCCACTGTGCCCCAGAACCCTGGGTGGGGTCTTCTCACAGACCACAGCTTTGCAACCGAGTACCTGTAGAGTTAGCTAGATCTGCTGCACAAAGTCCCACAGACAGGACAGCTGAAACCACAGGATTTCTTGTCTCCCAGGCCTGGAGGCTGGAAGTCCAAGCGCCTGGCAGAGGCAGGGCAGGTTCTTCCCAAGAAGCGTGGCCTTCTGCCCTCTGTGTGTGTCTGTGTCCTCATCTCTCCGTACAGGTAAGGACATCTGCCAGATGAGATTAGGGCCCCGCCTAATGATCTGATTTGACCTTAGTCACAGAACTCAAAGAAACACTTAGTACAACACTGTTTTGTTATAAAAAAAAAAAGTGTAATTGGGGCCAACCGGGTGGAAGAGATGCATAGGGCAAGGTGTGGGGAAGGAGTGTGGGGCTTCCATGCTCCTCTACTCCTCCCAGGTCTCCACCAACCCAGAAGCTCTGCAAACCCAGGCTTTTGGATTTCACAGAGGCTTCCTCGCAGAGGCCTGATTGATTACATTATTATTGGCCAAGGGCAGGTGATTCACCTCCAGCCAATGTCCGGAGGTGGGACTGAAATCTCTAGCTCTCTCACCACTCGGTTGGCTCCCGTGCCAACCAGCCTCTCTCCTTTGGTACTTTCCAAAAGTTGCCTCATTAACATAGCAAAAGACACCTTGATGCTCTCTCTCATCACGGGAAATTCCAAGGGTTTTAGGAGATTTGTGCCAAGTAAGGGGACAACGACCAAATCTGCCTCTCTTATTATAAATCACAATATCACACCTGCCAAGAGTCCCATTCTGCTGAACAGCACTTTTGGGCAGCTGTGCCCATCCCTGCCCCCAGGTGCCACATATGAACAATGCCTGTGGCATATTCTCTGCTCATTGAGCCATCTGAGGTCCAGATAGGCCTCCTCACTGCAGCGAATTCTCCTTCCTTGGGATTTAAAGCTTGCAGGTTATTCGGGGTCCCACCCATCTTGAGGGACAGTCAGAGAGGCCCCAGCCTCTTGGCAAGCACCACTTGCCATGGGTTGTATCTCCTACCCTCTTGCCCCATGGAGCAATCAGGTGTCTTCAAGTGAGACATGCTCTTGCTGGGCCTTTGTTCATGCTGTTCCCTTTGCCTGCCACACCCTTCCTATGTCCCCTTTGAATGTCTGATAACACACCTCCCCCAGGAGGCCTTCCCTAACCATCCACATCCTGAGCAGAGCAAGCATCTCCTTCCTTGGGCTTCCGCAGAAGACCCCACTATTAATAGCCAGGAGCATCATGTGTGATGTACTGTGTCTTGTGCCCCGGTGCCCCCTGCCAGTCCACGAGGCTCAAGAGAGGAAAAGGATGCTCCCAGATCCTCTTAGTGTTTCTTGATCCCTCTGGCTGTCTAGTTGATTCAGAAGTGGGCGTGTGATCCCAGTCTAATCCATCAGAGCCAATCCGGAGATTCGAACTTTCTCAGAGGAAGGAAACAATGAGAAATGGAGGAGGTGAGATTGAGTTCTGATGATAGCGCTGGAGTCCCTCGATCCAGCCACTCCTAAAGCCAAAATCCCTGGGCTTTTCCATGACACAGGTGAAGAAGCCACTTGCACCTAAAAAAGATTTCTGTGCAATACAGAAATAAAACATGAGTATAGGGGGCGCCCGGGTGGCTCAGTGGGTTAAAGCCTCTGCCTTCGGCTCAGGTCATGATCTCAGGGTCCTGGGATCGAGCCCCACATCGGGCTCTCTGCTCAGCAGGAAACCTGCTTTCTCCTCTCTCTCTCTGCCTGCCTCTCTGCCTATTTGGGATCGCTCTCTGTCAAATAAATAAATAAAATCTTTTTAAAAATGAGTATAGGACTTTGCCCTGCTCTCTAGAGAGCGAGGGAAGTCACTTAGTGAAGGTGTAGCCTCCCGTTTCCAGAAGTCTACTATGGCTTGCCTTCATCGATGTGCATGGCACTGCCAGCGAGGCCCGGGCCCCAGATGAGAGGACATGGTGCTTCTGAGGGGAGCACCCAGCAGCAGAATGGTCCCTGCACGAGGCTTCCCAGGAAGATAAGGGACATCTGGGGCAACAGAATTCACACAGCACATGAGAAGTGGATGGACAGTGAGAAGTGGGCTAAAGTGATGTGTCACTTCTAGGCATAGTGGCGAGAAGCCCCACGCACGCCTCCTCCGGCAGACCCAAGAGGCAAAGACAGCCTGTGTCTCGGGTCACCACGTGCAGGACGGCTGCCCTGGGAAGCCGGCCCTTCAGTCTGAGCTCTGTGTGAGAGGGAAATGAAGTTTTGCGGTGCTAAGCCATTGGGACTGGGGGACGAACTTATTACTGCAGCAAACCTTCGCGTACCCTGACTAACACACCAGAGAGGGCAGACGGGAGACCTATGCGTCGTCCCCGCACTGGGCTCATGCTCCAGGCAGCCTACACTGACAGATCGGCAGACCAGGCTATGTGTCCAGGTCCTCCCAGCTCCCACGCAGCCACGTGGGTCGTTGATGGGTCCTCCTCACTGGACACCCAGCAGCGGGACTTGGGACTGAGGGAAGCTGCCCCTTGGGAGGACTTCACGCCTTCCTACCGCTTGCTGCTCAGGCTTGTCCGAGCCTGCTTCCCGCTCTGCCTGCCCTCCCAGGGCTGCTGGGCCGAGGCCGCCGCCCCCGGCCCCCTCCAGCGGCCCTTCCCTCATTGTTGGCTCAGGACACCCTGGTGATTTCAGCGTCCGTGACGTTTTTCTCTGCCTTTCAGCTGCTACTTGTAGAGCCAAGTTGGAGCTTGCTCCCCTGGAGACACAGGAGCCGGGCTGCTCCACGCTGTCTCATTCTTTCTCAGGGTGTGCCGCGACCTCAGACCCAGGGGAGACGATTTCACTTTCGGTGGGGCTCCTTCCAGAAGGAATGCAGGGGCCCACGTCTCGGGGGGCAGCTCCCTCCCCGAATCCGAGAAGAGGGAAGGGCCGTCCCAGGACATGGGCTCCAGGAGGACAAACAGAGCGAACATGACTTTTTACAATGGGGCTTTGATCTGCCTAATGTCACAAGACAGGCTGGGGACAAACGCCAGGCCCTGTGTGACTCCTGGTTCCCACAGGAGATGCCCTGTGCAGGTATTCACACGGGGAGACTCTTGGCAGGCCTGGCCCTGGGCCTGTGCCCATCACAGACACAGCGTGGCAATTAGGTTTTGGAAAAACGGGGTGAGGCTCGTTTGGCCGAGACCAGCCTCCAGCCCAAAGGCAGCATCGCAGGGGGAGTGGGGGGAGGACGGGATGCCACCCCCACGGCTGTGGGCACCCTCCCGGTGTGAATGAGGGTGAGCACAAGGAATTCCTGCGGTCAGGGGCAGCCCGGAGGGCACAAAGGCTGGGCTGGCGCCCTTGACAATACTCACTCTGTCCCTGGCTGATGGTGACCTTCGACAAAGCGTTTAGTGAATGGGCCACGCTGCTCCCAGGTGTGTCCGAGCCGCGGGTGCTGGAAGAACATGAAGAGGCCGGGCCGTGGGGAGCACTCACAGGACGTTCTGGAACGCGGGTGCCCACAAGGGCCAGCCCGGGGCTCGGGCCAGGCCGGCGGGGCTGCCAGGGGCCCATCCTTGGGGCTGTCAGGACGCATTATCTCCACCTGTGCACAGGAACAATGGCCTCACCTGTACGGCCCTGCCATCCCCAGGTGGATGAAACGGCCCGCGCCTCCTGCCCGCAGCTCCGGTTTCCCGGCCTGCTCCCGGGGGAGGGCTGCGGACGGACGGACCGGGACAGCCGGGGAGCCCAGAGAGAGAGTGGCCGGTGGGCGGCAGGGCGGGCCCCTGCGAGACCAGACACCCTGAGCGTCTTCCTGCCCCGGCCTTCCGGACCCACTTACTCCCAAGAGGAAGCCCGCACGGATCAGCTCCCTTGCTGGGCTGTTTCTCAGCCACACTGACCGCGGGCCCGGCAGGAACAAAATCTCCATCAGCCGCCCCTGTTCTGCATCTCAGCCTCTTGCCCCCGCTGCGCTGCAGACATGGTTAGGTATGAATGAGCTCTGAGATGCGTCTGCCAGGCCCTGAGCGGGGTGCATCCCAGGACCGCTCACTCATTCAATTTGCTGGGCCCCCTGTGAGTAGCTGGGGAAACTGAGGGCAGCAGCCCGTAAGGGGAAGCCCTGGACGTGAACCCCGGGGTCTGGCACCCGAGCCCATGACTGCGACCACCTCCCTGGGGCAGGCACCAGGTTGTACCCAGTGCTGTGCCCTGACGCCCAGGCCTGGCGACTGCTCGTTGGTTCAGAAACAAAGCACCTGGGGCGGGAGGGTAACAGGCCTCCCCTTTCCTGAGTGTCTCTCCAGGCACGTCCTAAACACTTCCACGCACAGCCTCGATCTCCTCTCCCAGCCTCTCAACATGGGCAAGATGTTGAGCTTCCCAGCGCCCCCCATTTTACTGGCAAGGAAGCCGGATGAGAGGGGCGGCTGGCAAGAGGTGTGATGGGTTTCAAACCCTGCTCTTCTGACTCCAGGAGTGGGGTCACGGGGCAAGCGGGGCCTGGGGGGGGTAGAAACAAGAGGGGCATGGGTGCCTGATGGGGGGTCACCTCCAGCACACAGTCGGTGGTCAATGCGCCCCTGGCAGCGCCCCCGGCCTGACCGCAGACCTGGGGGGGTTCTGGGGTGGTCTCAGGGCAGCCAAGCCCCCAGTCCTACATCTGGGGGTCAAGGTCATCTTGGTGCTCTCCTTACCCCAAGTATCCAGCCACTTCGGGTTTTGAATGATCCCATCTCGAGACCTTCAGTGCAAATGGGATTTCCAGCCCTGGGGCGAGGGTGGGGGGGCGTGTGGAGGGGTAAACGATGGCCCACAAAGCAGGGGAACAGCGATCCCGTGCAGACAGCCGTGAACCCGTGCGTCCTCGGCAACCAGATACTCAGACACGGGAGAGCAAGTTCGCGCGCCAGCCGGAGCCCTCTGCGCTGCGCCAACCAGGCTGGGCTGGCGTCTGCCCTCCGGAGCGCATCCTCTGATTCCGGGGGTGCAGGGGACTACCTGCCGCCCTGCGTCTGCGGCGTCCGGGCGACCCCGTGCGGGCGCGCGTCTGTGTGCCGAGCGCTTGGCCAGCGTCAGAGCCCCGGGAATGGAATAATGAATTAATTTACCCAGCGGGGCCCCTTCAGTGTCTGGGAAGCTCTTGCACCTTCTCTGAGGGGCAGACACGTTTCCTTGGGAGGAATGCTGTTGCACAATCGGTCTGTCAAGAGGCCGCATTAAGAATCCGGGCGAGGTTGCTCCAGCTGCGGCCGGCTCCTTTGATTCACACACTCCCCGCAGACAGGCCCAGACCCCGGCGCCCCGCTGCCCCACGGAGGCACAAACCACCCGCACGGGACCCCACGCGGGAGCCAGAGAAAACACGGTGGGACTGCGACTGTGTGCCCCCCAAGGCGCAGAGGCTACGGAACGGGAGCCCCGCGGAGCCCGCAGAAGCCCGCGTGATGGCTTGACACCGACGGTGCAGGTGGGCACACGCGTGCACGCACAGCCCCGAGGCCGGCAAGGAGGAGAGCAGCGAGGCCCGCGCTTGTAGGACGGATGCAGCGTATCGCGCAGTAATGGGGTGGGAAGGGCATCTGAGGCCAGGAAGTAGGGAAACCAAGGATGGGCTGCATCAAAATATGGAGGAAAGAAAAGGGAATCCAGTGGCGTGTTTACCTGGTCAAGGAGATGCTCCCAATCACACCATTCTGGAGACCCACCCTCCTGAGATCGCAGGGCCTCAACCCAGCTCCCCAGTCAGATCGCCTCCAAGAGGACTCCCGTGTTATTCAGTGATAACAACGAAATGATCTAGGTACTTAGAGTCGTCAAAATCATAAAGACAGAAAGTAGGAGGGTAGGTCGAGGGGCTGGGGAAGAAAATGGGGGTGGGGGGATCTAGTGTTTACCTGAGACAAGTTTCAGTTTGGGAAGATGCAAAAGTTCTGGCTGTGGATGGTGAGGATGACTGCACAACAGTGTGAACGTGCTTAGTGCCGCCAAACAGTGCTCGGGAAAGTGACCAAGATAGGAGATTTTATGGGACATATATCTTAACACAACTAAAAAGAGGGAAGAGGAGGAAAATGCTTCTGTATGTATAATCTCCAGGAAGATGTTCTTTCAAGAAAACATTAACGTCAATAAGCTCCAGAGAAGGAAACCAGATGGCTAGGGGTTAGGAGTAAGAGGGAAACTTTGGTACCCTTAGAATTTTGAACCCTATGAATGTATTACAGTCAAGAAATAAATGCATTCATTTTTTTTTAAGGGGAAAAAAAAGAAATGAGCTGGCAAGCCACAAAGGCATGGAGGAAGCTTAAATGCATTTTGCTAAGTGAAAGGAGGCGATGTGAAAAGACCATATTCTGTACAATCCAACTTGCATGACGTTCTGGAAAAGTCAAAACTATGGAGACCATGGAAAGGTCGGGCGCAACCAGGGACTCAGGAGAGAGAGATAAACAAGTGGAGCCCAGAGGATTTTTACCCAATGTGGTTCTATTTGGAGAGATGGCCTTTAGGAAGCGATAAAGGTTAAGTGAGGCCCAAAATGGTACGGTCCTGAGCAGATAGTTCTGTGTCTTATGAGAAAAGGAAGAGACACCAGAGAGCTCTCTCTCTATATGTGCTCATGGGGAGAAAGCCATGTGAGGACGCAATGAGAATGTGGGCATTTACAAGCCAGAAAAAGAGGTCTGGCCAGAAAGCAGCCCCTCTGACACCTTGGTCTTGGATTTCTAACCTCCAGAACTGTGAGAAAATAAATTTCCATTGCTTAAGCCATCCAGTCTGCGGTGTTCTGTATGGTGACCCCAGTGGACTGATAGTAGTTTCAAGGAGCTGAGGTAAAGGAGGGGATTGTCTACAAAGGGGTACCAGAGACTTCTGGAAGGGGAGTGGGAATATTCTATATCCTGACTATAGTAGTAATTACACGTTATACCTGGTGGTCAGCATTCACAAAACATCAGAACCAAAAAGGATGAACAAAACAGCGTATGGATTATACCTCCATAAAGTAGCCAAAGGAAAAAACACACACGTCCTTACAGGGAGATGAGGACGAGACCAAGACATCCCTTCAGAAACAACACAAGCTGGGAGAAATTTCAGTGTGTGGTGGGAATCAGGGAAAGGACGAAGCCTCTGCCGGGGCTGGAGGCTGCTGGGAGGCATCACATGGAAGGTGCCCAGCCTCAAAGGAGGAGAAGGATGTTGGGCAGCTCTGCAGAGGGAGGGGAAGAGAAGTCCAGCCTGCAAGATGGGCTCAAGTAGGAGATGAGGCTAGAAACATGAACTGGAGGCACAGTCAGGAGACCTTCAGACTTCAGGCTGAGGAAGTTGTATTTTACTCTAGAAGGAGTGAGATTCAGCAGCATGGCAGAAGAGAGGCAGAAATGGGACCCTCACCTCTGCATCCTGGAGCGAATGCCAAGGATGGCTGCAGGGCACATGTACCCGCAGGCCGGAAGTCAGGTTGGGGCCCTCACTGTGGTCCCCAAGTTGGTGTGTGTCCCAGAGTGACCATTATGCTGCTTCTGTGGGCCAATATCAAAGAGCTGGGAGTGTGGGAAGTGCTGGAATCGCTCCCAAGCCTGAAACCAGCATCTTACATCCTCCAGACGCATCACCGTGGCTTACGAGGCCCTACATGGCCTGCTGCCCACCTCCCTGACCTCATCAATTCCCACTCTGCATGTCCCTCACTGTGCTCCAGCCTCTCTAGCCCCTAGCCATTCCTCTAACATGCCAAGCAAACTCCTGCCTCAGGACCTTTGCACACACTGTGGTTGCCTCAGTCTGGAACACTATTTCCCCAGATACCGACTAGGCTTGCTCTCAGACTTTTTTCAGTTCTCTGCTCAGTGTCCCCTCATCAGTGTAGCCTTCCCTGACCTCCCAAACTAAATAAAGGCCCACACGCACCCCCAGGCATTCCCTCACCCCTCATCCTGTTCAGTTTTCCTCCATAGCACTCACTTCTTTGTTTCTTCAGTGTTTGTCTTCTACCAGAAGGTAAGTGGCAGGAGAGTGGGCCCTCAATAAATACCGATAGAAAGGATGAGTAGGGGAATGACCTCTGGGAATTCCTTCCACCTGAGCCCCAGCTCTGGTGAGAACCCCTCATGGCAGCCACATTCCTTATCCCAGCAGCTGGCACAGAGAAGGAAGGGCCAGTGCTGGGGACTGAGCACTTTCTCCATGCCTATGTAGTAGTTATCTACTGCCGTGTAACAAATTGTCCCAAACATGACAAGTTAAAGCAATCATAAACATTTGTTATCTTGGAAGTTTCTGTGGATCAAGAGTGTGGAAGGGGGTGTCAAGAATGTGGGAGGGGCACGAGAGTCTCCTGAAGTGGCAAACAGAAGTCAGCTTAGGGGCAATCCTCTGGAAAGTCTGACCAGGGAGGGGGATCTGCCTCCAAGGCTAGTAAGTTGGTGTTGGATGCTGGTAAGAGGCCTCAGTTCCTCTCCATAGGACCTTTTGAATGTCCTCATGTCATGGCAGCTTCCCTCAGAGGGATTCATGAGACCAGAATGGAAGCTTCTGTGCCCTCTATGACCTAGCCACACCACCACCTTTGCCACACTCTAGTCATTCCACAGAAGCCTTCATTCTGCTTAGGAGGACCCTACACCAGCATATGAAAGCCAGGAGGTAAGATACATGGGCATTACCTTTCCAGCCGGTTACCACACTCCTGCACCAGTCACTAGAGGCTGAGATATAGGTGTGTCTCTTGTCTTGGAATGTCCTTCTCCACCTCCCTCCATATAAGCTTCTTGTTCTCCTCTAGGACTTAACTCTGAGGACTCCTGCCCTTGAAGCCTTCCTAGGTCTACCTATGGCTGAAAGGGCTCCATGGGGTGCCTGCTGCACCAGCCTCAATTAGAGCATGGATCCTGTTGTGTTGTAATTTTTTTTTTCCTGATCTTTCTACAGAATGAGACTGAGAACTCTTCAGGGCAAAGATTATGTCTGATTCATCTGTGTCTCCAGCACCCAGCAGCCAGTTTGTTCCAACAGTATTTGGGGTTCACTGAGCACTGATTGGATGTGTGTATATATGGATGGATGGATGGATGGATGGATGGATGGATGGATGGATGGATGGTTGGATGGATGGAAGGATGGATGGGTGGGTGGGTGGGTGGATGGATGGAAGGATGGATGGATGGATGGATGGATGGATGGAAGGAAGGAAGGATGGATGGATGGGTGGGTGGGTGGGTGGGTGGGTGGATGGATGGAAGGATGGATGGATGGATGGATAGAAGAAAGGAAGGATGGATGGGTGGATGGGTGGATGGGTGGGTGGGTGGGTGGGTGGGTGGGTGGATGGATGGAAGGATGGATGAATGGATGGATAGAAGAAAGGAAGGAAGGATGGGTGGATGGATGGAAGGAAAGTTGGATGATGGATGATGGATAGAAGCATGATGCACAGATGCATGATGGGTGGGTGGGTGGGTGAGTGGGTGGATGGGTGATGGGTGGATTGGTAGGTGGGTAGATGAGTCAGTGGGTGGATGGGTGGATGAATGAATAGATGTATGTACATGGATGAATATGAGGGTAAATAAATGCATAGCTTTTCCTTTATTTCTTTTGCAAAATAACTTCTTGGAATTCTTAGAAATCCCAAGCCAAGAAGAATCTTAAAATTCATTTACAGATGGACCCTGAGAGCCAGCAATGCCGAAGAGCTGTATTGACCAAAGTCTAAATTTCAAGTGCTGATAACAAGAGTTCCTTGTTGTTGTTGTTGTTTTGTCGAGATTTCATTTATTTATTTGTCAGAGAGAGAGCACAACCAGGGGCAGGCAGCAGGCAGAGGGAGAAGCAGGCTCCCCGCTGAGCAGGGAGCCCGATGAGGGACTCCATCCTGGGACCTGGAATCATGACCCAAGCTGAAGGCAGACACTTAACCAACTGAGCCACCCAGACATCCCAAGTTCCTTGTTCTTGACATTATCTGCCTCTTGGTAGCAGTGCCTCTCCCCACCATGATGTACCCTCCCTGTTGCACATGGGCACACATGCATGTGGGCACATGAGAACATGCCTACAAAAGTGCACACTCGTGATCCAGACAGCGAGGCATGTGACCTCATAAAACAGTCTGCAAATGCTTATGTACAGCTGGTCAGCTCTCCCTGGGGCTAGCAAGGCCCCACAAAGCCAGCTTCCTCTGGCATCTTGTCCTGGCCTCAGCAGGGGTGGGGAGACTAGAGATGGAGGGGAGGGGTAGGGAGGAGATGGGAGGGTGTCCTTGAGCCCTTTGCACCTGTTCACCAGCTCACCTGCCCTTGCCATCTGGTCTGACCCAGAACACACAGAACCCTGCCCCCACCCCTCTGTCTCCCTCACTTCCTTTTTCACCAGGAGCCTCCGTGGAGACCCAAGATCCCCAGAAGCCCTGGGATCAGGGAAGTGAATGCCTGCAACAGCTTCTGTTCCTTTTAGAAAAATGGAAGACACTCTTCCCCCCAGATCTCCTGGGGGAAGTGCAATCGTAGGACAGCACCTGGGCCTTTTCCCCAAGGCCCCAGTGGGAAGAGCAGGCGGTCCTGGGGCTGGGCAGGCCGGACACCAGGGGCCTGAAGCTCATGAGATCTGGAGGGTCTGTTTGAGGCCAAGGACACCACATTATGAATATAAAGGAAGTCCAAAAATAATCATTTAGAATGAAAAAGAAACCACAGCAGAGGACACATTTTTTTAAAAGCTGATCAAACCACAAATATCACCAAGGGCAGAAAGATAGCATATGGTTACCTCGTTAACTAACCTCCTGAGCCTCCTTCGTCATACTTCTCCTGCATCATGTGGGCTGCACACTCTTCATGTGACATTGACTTGAATTTTCTTGAATTTTCATTGAATTAAGATTTTCTACTGCCAGAACAAGACACTTCAGTCTGTCCTCAGCATGTTTCACTGAGATTGGTTTATTTTAAGGCCACATCTGAATGATCTTCCAGTTTCCTGTGGGGAGGAACATCCGTCTGGGGGACTCCAGGCCCTGATAACTGCAGGGGACCCACCAGGCCAGCTCAGCCAGGTCCTTGTCACCTCCGGTCCTCAAGGAAACAGATGGCCTTGAATCCTGGTCATGGTGGCCCTGAGTAGAAAGCTCCATGAGGTCCACTGGGGCAGGAAGTTGTAGAGACCAGCCCCCAGCCCATATACAGGGCACAGAGGCAGGGGTGACTTGTAGGCTGGGCCACAGTGGCCCATGCAGAACCCTGGGAGGAACCCATGCTAGTGGGGCACCTGCGTAAGCTTCACTATCTTCATTGGCCGTCTGGTCCTGCCTCCTGCAAACGCCCAGAGCCTCAGCCCCCAAAGCCCTCTCCAGCTTCCCTCCTACTATAGGCAGGCCGACAGTCCAGGTTCGGGAGTCAGGCTGTGCCTCATACCCAAAGAAGTGGCCTGCACATTCATTTAGAGGGAACAGAGGAAGGAAGGATGTGGCCTTGCCTACAGGCACCAGGGTTTGAAGAGCTGTCATTCATGGCCCTAATCCAGGCTTCCAGAACCTGCAATTCCAGATGACCCCATATGGAGGCATTCAGTCCCATGGCGAGGGACAGAGGCCTCACTGCAAGGTCTCCCCTGGGTCGTTAAGGGAATGTGGGTAGGTGGAGGTCAGGGGACAGCCCCCAACTCCAACAGTCTTTGCTGAGCACAAGGGAGAAGACTGTCACCACTGGGAATCAGTAAAGTCTCAGTTTAATGGGAGAAGCTGCCCATCCCTAAACCCCCATGCCAGCATTCCATCCTACCCACCCCCAAACATGCACACACGCATCTGACCCCACAACTACTCCCGTGGGGAGAAACCAGGCGCCGGGGCCAAGCTCGGGGGCAGCGTGACTCCTAATGGTGCCCATGGGAGCACAAGACCCAGGAATGGAGAGACCACCAGGTGGGGAGAGCTGGTCTCTTTGCATGACCGTTCACTCACCCACGCTTCCAAAAACTTCCTCCTCCCCTTTGCTTTGGTTCCTTCATCTATGAAATAAGCTCCCAGTAAGGCAACAGCGCCGAGCTCCAGCCAGCCCCACAGAGCCATGACAAAGGTGATCTCAGCAAGGACGCAGCCGTGACCACCTGTGTCAGAAACCATGGGCATGTCTGGGATTCCTGGCTTTGCCCCCAGGACGGCCTCATCCTTTCCCATTCATACACCTGCCCAAACCCTTTGGTCAATTCACACGGGGGTCCTGGCTGTGTCCCGAACAGATCTTGGGCTAGCCTGCTCCCCACGCCACAGGAAATGCCCCCTAGCCTCTCCCCCACCCCACCTGGACTTTGAGACACAGACCATCTCCTCTGAGAGGCCTGTCTTTGAAACTGTGCCTGAAGCCACCCCAGCCTCGGTTTCCCCACTGTGAAATGATGGGTTGACTCCAGAAGAGCAAATGACACCGCGAGTGTGGAAGAACCGGGCTCACCCCATCCCACATACGAGAGGAGGCAAGATGCTTACAAGATTCTCTTTTCTTTAACAGTAAACACAAGCTGCCAACTTTTCCTGGGACAAACTTGCCTCCTACAGGAGCACGTAGTAGGTGACTTGTCCACATTGGTCAACCTGCCTCTGAATCCATTTTCTGACCCTGGAGCCTCCATTGTCCCCACTGTCACTTAACAATTAGCGGTGTCCTGGAGTGTCTCTCATGTCTGAGCCTTGGGTGTTCCACACATTCATGTGCATCTCCACCGTGTAACAGTGAGTCGCTGGGGACCAGCTTGCCTTTGTCTCCCCCACCGTCCCAGGCATGGGTTTGCTGTGCTGGTTAGGAGCTCCTTGTCAATTAAAATGCCCTCCAGCCTTTGACAGGGAAACCCACTGGAGGTGTCCGTCCCCTCCTGGTGTATCCAGACAGATGAAGTATACCATTCACAGACATGTGGGTGGCTTCCAAGGCTAACCTGAGCCCACAGGGGGTGGGCAGGAGGGCTGGCAAGAGCAGATGGAGTGGTCTGTGAAAGGAGACGCTCCCCACCCACCCACCTCCAGACTATGGCACGGGGGCAGGAGTCCAGATGGGGCCCAACGAACACCACACTCGGGCGGGACATACCGCCTTTGATATCTGATCCCCTGCTCAGGCAAGCTCAGTTTCCCCTTTTGCCCCATTTCAGCTGTACACCAGGCAGAAGGCTATGAGGGTTTTCTTTTAAAAAAAAAAAAAAAAAAAAAAACCCAAAACCTAAACCTCTTTCAATTATGTTCATTCTTCTACCATTGAAGAGGGTGACAAGACTTTTTTTTTTTCTTTTTTAACAATAGGTACAAGCTGCTAACTAATTCTGGGGTAAACCTACGTCCTATAGTTTCTGGAAAATTCAATTCAATGTGCCCTCTGATGTGGTTGGTTAAGTAGTTTCTGATCAATCCAATTTGAGTGCAAAATGGCCTATATCAATCTGCTTGTTTGGGTGAAGAGGGAGGAACTCCCCATAGGAAGCTGGAGCCTCCTTCCCAGCTGCAGTGGGACAGGAGAGCTGGCCCCAAGCCAGAGGTAGGGCTTCTGCCTCTGGTGACCTTGGAAGTGGGCTCAAGCACTCAACTCCCCATCATGGAGCCTCAGCTGCAAAATGGAAGTCATTCTCCATGTGACCAGAGAAGATCAATGTAAGATCATGAATGAAAGGGAGACACACTCTGGGGCCTTGAAAAAAATGTGACATGGGACATGTGTGATGATTTTGGCTCAGACTGAAGTATTGAGTCATACTCAAGTTCTGCCTGCCTGTCATCAGACTAGCCAAGAGGTCAGTCCCTGACTCCATGTGTTATACAAAAAACACACTTTGGTTATAAACAACAAATGTTGGAGAGGATATGGAGAAAGGGGAACCCTCTTACACTGTTGGTGGGATTGCAAGTTGGTGCACCCACTTTGGAAAACTGTGGAGATTCCTCAAGAAATTAAAAATAGAGCTATCCTATGACCCTGCAATTGCACTACTGGGTATTTACCCCAAAGAAGCAGATGCAGTACAAAGAAGGACCACATGTACCTCAATGTTCATAGCAGCAATGGCCACAATCGCCAATCTGTGGAAAGAGCCAAGATGCCCTTCAACAGATGAATGGATAAAGAAGATATGATCTGTATATACAATGGAATATTATGCCTCCATCAGAGAGGACGAATATCCAACTTTTGTATCAACATGGATGGGACTGGAAGAGATTATGCACAGGGAAATATGTCAAGCAGAGAAAGTCAATTATTTTATGGTCTCACGTGTGGAGCATAAGCAAAAACATGGAAGACATTGTGAGAAGGAAAGAAAGGGCAAACGGGAGAAATTGGAGGGGGAGATGAACCATTAGAGACTGTGGACTCTAAGTAACAGACTGAGGGTTTTGGAGGGGCAGGGGGGTTGGGCAAGCCTGGTGGTGGGTATTGAGGAGGGCACATATTGCATGGAGCACTGGGTGTGGTGCATGGACAATTAATCTTGTAACACTGAAAAAATAAAATACAAGTGTTTGGGGAAAAAATAAATACACAAAGAGGTTTAAAGTAGAGAAATGGAAAAGTATATAAAGAAGGGCATTTCCCAATGCTAAAAACGTCAATTAACCAAGATGTGACCATCCTAACTGTGCATGTACTGAGTAAGAGATGTTCCAAATACACTAAGCAAAAACAGACAGAACTGAAGAAGAAAAAAAGGTAAAGAAAAACGGACACACCGTTGAAGATTATAGTTGAAGATTTCAACACTTCTCTCATTAATTGGTGGAACTAGTTGACAATTAAGAGAAATAAAGATGACTTAACACGGTCACCCAACTTGACCAAATTAAACTTACAGGGACAAAAACACAATATCTGAAATAAAATATTCACTAAATGGAATAAACAACTCATTTGACACTCCAGAAGAAAAGATTGGGGAACTTGAAGACATAGTAAGAGAAACTACCCAAAATAAGTACAAAGGAAAAAAGGAGATTAAACAGACAGTGTCAGTGACCTACTGGACAAAATCAAGTGGTCTAGTGTACATATAACTGGAGGCTCAGGGGTTGAGGGAAGAAATCTAGGAGTGTGGTAGCCATTTTCCAAGATGGCCCCCAGCGGCCACCATTTTCCAAGATGGCCCCCAGCGGCCCCCATCTTTTGGGACCCATGACCTTGACAGCCCCTTCCCAACGTGAATAAGGTTGACCACTCAAGCATTGCAAGAATGACGTGGTGTGACTTCTGAGGGTAGGTTATGTGAGACCCTGTGGCTTTCGCCTTATTCTCTCTTGGACCACTCACTCTGGAGGAAGCTGGCTGACACATTTGAAAGCACTCAAGCAGCCCTAGGAAAAGGTCCACATGGTGGAAAACTCAATGAAAACAGCACGTGACCAAGCTCCAGCCAACACCTAGACTGGGGCCTTCTTACAAAGGACCTTGAACCAGAGGCAGCCAGATGAGCTGCTCGCACATTCCTGACCCACAAAAACTCTGAGTTAATACACTTATTGTTTTAAGCCACTGCTTTGAGGTATATATTTATGCAGCAAAAGATAACTAATTCAGGGATGGGGCAGAAAAAAATATCTGAAGCGGGGCACCTGGGTGGCTCAGTCAGTTAAGCCTTCAGCTCAGGTCATGATCCCAGGGTCCTGGGATGGAGCCCCATGTTGGGATCTCTGTTCAGCAGGGAGTTGGCTTCTCCCTCTCCTCCTTGCTCATGCTATCTCTGTCTCTCTCTCTCCCTCAAATAAATAAATGAAATCTTCTTAAAAAATATTTGAAGAAGCAATAGCCAAAAATGTTCCAAATATGATGTACATTGTACACCCACAGATCCAAGAATCTTAATGAAACCCAAGCAGAGTAAGTGTGAAGATGGTTTCACCATGACACATTATAAGCAAATATATGTATATATATGTATATATACATACATATGTATATTTACAGAGAGAGAATCTTAAAAACATCTAGAGAAGAAGACACATTGCATATGGAACAAAGATAAGAACAACATTTTTCATTATGATCCAGTATGTCTTGATGAAAATTTAAAAGAAGTACGTACTCTGTCTTTTAGGGTATAGACTTGTATAAATATCACTTCAATCAAGGGGGCCTATTGCATTGTTTAAATTTTCCATGTCTCTTAGAGGTTTTTTTCCCAATAGATGCAAATGAGTAACATCCTTCTTTTGTTACTTCATTATATATAGAAAAACATGTATAGATATAATATAGATAGATGTGTATATATTCAAAATATATACATATATATATATTTTTAACCCTTTTTGCTTATTTCTCCCACCTTTATCTCCCTGCTCTGGCAACCACCAATCTACTTTGTGTATCCAAGAGCTTAAGAGAGATCAAAAATATGCAAAGACAATTGATACAATTTAAAAATAAAATCTAGGAGACTGTCTTTATGACCCTGAGATAAGATGCGTTAAACCAACAGAAAAAGCACAATTAATTGATAAGATTATATAAATTTAACTATATCAGATTTAAATAAATTTAACTACATCAGAAGTGAAAACCTTTAGTATGACAAAAAATACCACAGGAAAAATGAAAAGCCACAGATAGGGAGAAGATACACTCAGTGCTTATATTTGACAAAAGATGTGTATCCAGAATGCATAAAGAACTTCTAAAAACCAATAAGTGGGGGAAAAAACGGGCAAAACATACAAAAGAGTCAAAGAGAAGGAAACTGCAACAGGCACCACAACCTCACTGGTGAACAAGGGAATGAAAATGAAGAGTTAGTGATGCCACGTTGAGTCTATCAGACTAGCAAAACAGGGAGTCTGATGGCATCCAACATGGGCCACAATGGGGAACGGATCCTTTCACATCTGTGTTGGGGGCAAGAAGAATGGGGGAAAGGGCACAAGGAGTTTCAGGCTGTTAAAGGATTTCCCCAGAAGCCCCGTCCAATAACCCCCATCACTTGTCACTGGCCACAACTGTGTCATGTTGTCACCACATCGGTAAAAGGAAGGCTGGAAAACCTGCCTTTAGCTAGACCCATGACTGCCCCAATCACGGTTGGATTTCATGACTATCCCTACTTGTCAGATGAAAACATGGAAACATGTTGGGCAGCTTATTTATCAGAAATATCTGCTGCTTGGCCATCCGGCATCCATCATTCACCCCTCTTCCGAGCACCACACCCCAATTCTCCGCAGGGGAGGGCATACCCCCCATGGGGGTCCAGCTGAGTGTGGCTTCCCCACCCAGGCCAGGCCCGCCTGATTGGTCAGAAGTGGTCACGTGGCCAAAGGCAGCCAATGAGGCCGTCGCTGAGGAATGCGGGCAGACACCTGGGCTCAGTCCTGCTGGACTCGAAGCCGCAGGTGCCTCGGCTGTGGTCCTGTCTCCCGCAGGAGGGTGTGGCCCGGAGGGGACAGCGAGAGAGTGTGGGACCGGTCCCGGGACCTGGGGCAACGCACACCCAGCTACTCCCCCACCCCCAGGACTTCCTATTCATAATTTGGCTGAACCCACTTGGGGTTGGGGTTTCTGCCTCTTGCCAACAAGACTCCCAAGTAGCCGCCGCGGAAGCCCAGGCCAAAAGTCTGGGGACACTGGTGGGGGCGGGGGCGGGGCGTGCCTGGTGGCCTGAGCGCAGGCACCTCATCAGCAGCGGACGCTGGGCCCCCGCTCTGCAGTTTCCTCCCTCACCCACGACCACGACCACGATGCCTGCCTGCCTATGGGCTGGGCTTAATTTATTGTAGGAAACCCTTAAAGGCGCAGGAGCTTTGGAGAGCCTGTGACAATAGGCATAAAGCACGCATTTAACCCGTCTGAATGGAGGCTAGATTTACTGTCTGGGCCAGACGGGATTTTTGTCCCCAAGTCATCTCGGAGTACATCGGCCACTAAAGATCTCAACAGAAGACGAAGACAGAACAAAGGAAGTAAATTTTAAAAGGAACTTTGTCAAGGAGTTTTAGATGTTCACCAGATAGAAAACTGCGGCTGCCCTCACCGAAGAGACTGTTGGATTTGCCTAGTGGTTATGGATCAGAGAAAGATGCTAATGAAGTAGTTTAAATGCACGTTTGATGGACCCCGGAGAATGGGGCCAATTTCATACAAGCCCGCAGCAAGGTTAAGGAATCAAAGAAGGTGGCCGTCAGATCTGCTGCCGGGGACAAGGCTTCATTGTCAGGCCCTCTTTTTCAGCTGGGAAGCACGTTTTTTAACTACAGTGTTTACCAACGTGTACATCCTAGCCGGGCTGACTGGGCCTGCAGAATTTATGACCAGGAACAAACCTCTTAGAGGGGAAAAGAAAACAGCTCCTACCAGCTGGGGAAGGTCTGTTTATAAGGGCCCTGGAGCTGCGTTAAGTATCTGGGCTTCGGGGGGGAGCTCCATAGGGGGTGCGCGGAGGCATTTGCAAACCCAGAGGCCTAGCCTTGCAGATGGGAAGGTCTTGCCTTTCTCGAACAATCAGAGGGGGAAGGAAGCTCCCTCGGAGGAGTCCTGGATGGTCTCAATATGGCTTGTCTCAGTTTTATCTCCTTAAGACCATCCAATGCTGGGCCCCTTTTAGCTGAGTCGGCATGAACCTGGTGCGAGAATGACAGGCTGGAGACTTAGAGATACGGGTGGACACCCAGCGTGGTTGATGGTGATGGGGTTGATCAGACTGATGTCTGTGAACTGGTTTCCTGACGCGAAGGCAGAGTGCCCTCTCTAAACCTTCATGGCAACAGATGCAAACCTATTACTCCAGACCTTTGACCCAAGGCCCTAGCTTTCCCCCCTCCCCAGCCCACCCCGTCCCATGCTCTCCTGCACATGCCTGGCCTACCCATGGCTTCCCTTCCCTCAAGCAGACCCTGGAGCTGGCTTCCTAGCCTTGCATGGGTCCCTGGCCCTCCTGGAAATGAGCCATCTCACCTGTCACCCCATCATCAGGCTCTTGCAGGTTGGGCCTCTGTGCTCTGTGATAGCCAGTGTTTCCCTGGCCCACACTGGTATTCCACACCCCCACACACACACACTCCATCATCCAGCCCCTGTCTGAGCTAACCCCTCTGCTTAGATTGGTACCACTCAGTGCAGTCCCCAGACCAGCAGCATCAATGGTGGCTGGGAACTTGGGAGACGGGCACATCCCGAGCCCACCTTAACTGACTGAATTGGAACCTCTTAGGTGCAGAGCACAGGGATGTGATTCAAGTTCTTCCAGATGATTCTTGGGAACACCAAAGTCTGAGAGGCCCTTCCCACTCTGCCTGGGTAGTCCCCTGCTTGGTGTGAACCCATCAGGAGGAACTCAGGTCAGCCCCTGGAGGAGCAGGTGGCATCATGGAAGTTTCCTGGGAAGAACGGACAGAAGGAGGAGGGGTCTCTTCACCCTCCCACTCAGGTCTCCCTGAGCTCAGCGAATGGTTGAAAAAATATGTTCTGGCAGGCCAGGGGGCTGGCTCTCCCTTTGGGGGCTGTATTAATATCCTAGGGCTGATGTAACTAATGACCACAAACAGGAATGTATTCTCTCCCAGTTCTGGAAGCCAGAAGCCCTAAATCAAGGTGTTGGCAGGGCCATACTCCCTCTAAAGGCTCTTCTCTGAGAGAGAGTCTGCTCCCTGCCTCTCTCCCAGCTTCTGAGGGCTGCTGACAGTCCTGGGCATGCTTGGCTGATAGATACTTCACTCCGGTCTCTGCCTCCCTCTTCACTCAGCCCTCTCCCCTCCCGTGTCAGCACCTCAAATCTCTCTCTCCTTTCTCTTATAAGGACAACTCCTTAGATTTAGAGCCCACCCTAAGTCCACGATGACTTCATCTCGAGATCCTTAACTTGATTACATCTGGAAAGACGCTCTTTCCAAATAAGGACACATTCTCAGGTACCAGGAGAAAGGGCTTGGATATGTCTTTGGTGGTGACATGTTCAACCCACCACAGACACTGAAAGTGGTTGGGTGGAGGGCATGTGCTGGGGGCAGACTGTGTGAGCTCAAAGCCCAGCTCCACACCTCTTGGCCTCATGACCTCCCATGAGGGTCCTCACCTTCCAAACTTCAGTTTCCACTTCTAAAAACAGTAACTAGTGAAAGTATCTCCCTGCCCTTGTCTTGCTTCTGCAACTCCATTCTCCACGCACTGATGCTAGATCTCTCAGAAAGTGCCATTCCCTTGCTTAAATGTTTAGGGCTCCCCACTGCTCCCAAGATATGCCCCTTCCCCCTCCCTTAACAGGGCATCAAAGTCTTTCATGTCCCCTCACTTCCTCACCAGCTGCATCTCTCATCACTAGGACCTTGAGCAACATTCCAGAAAGCCTCTGGGCTTTCTCCCACTTCTCTGCAGGATGTTCATTCCCACCCTCCTTCTTATTATCCAGCCAACCCTACTCATCTTGCAGTCCTCCTCCTTGCCCCCC
>CM053613.1:2111499-2122881 GCA_028646535.1 Procyon lotor
ACTCTCAGGAGCTGTCTGAGATGGTAAATGGTTTTATTGTTGTTGTGCTGTGTCTGGGGACGAATGTCACAATTCTTTTACAGCCATTTGGAATACAGGGTCATGTTAACCATGGCTCGGTACAACAGCTAGAGCTTGAGGGCTACAGAGACTATTTGGCTGGCTGGCTTAAGCAAGATAGTGGTTTCTTTACAAGGACACAAGGGTGGCTTCTTACTCAAAGATTTTGCTCTCTACTGCTCTTCCCCCCCCCAATATGTTTATTTTATTTTTTCAGTGTTATAAGATTTATTGTTCATGCACCACACCCAGTGCTCCATGCAATACGTGCCCTCCTCAATACCCACCACCAGGCTCGCCCAACCCCCTCCAAAACCCCCAGTTTGTTGCTCATAGTCCACAGTCTCTCATGGTTCATCTCCCCCTCTGGTTTCCCCCCATTCACCCCTCCCTTCCTTCACACAATGCCCTCCATGTTTTTCTTTACGCTCAGCCCATAAGTGAGACCATAAGGTAATTGGTTCTCTCTGCTTGACTTATTTCACTCCGCATAATCTCTACTGCTCTTGATTCCTCTGTTCTCTGCTTCTTGGGGCTTTTGACACCTGGAAAATGGCCACTCTTCCAATGTGACTTATTTCAATTTGTCTGGTTGAGAGACCAGCCCAGGCACCATATAATTGACAAGGTAGGGGTGAGGTGTCCATCCAGGCTCCATCTCCTTCGGTTGGGGACAGTGACAGAGAACAGATCAGGGTGGGCTGCCCCAGTGAGACTCCAAAAGAGGCACCAGTTCTAAGAAAAAGGGGCTAGAAAGACACCGTACTAGGTATCTACACCTAGCGCATCCTCTCTCTCAGAGGACAAGCCTATCTGTGGCCAGAGCAGGAATGCAGCAGTCACATAAAGAAGGCAGAAACGGAGCTGTGTTTCCTTGTGCCTGCAAGCACTGGGGAAATCTCTGTTTACAAATCCCCCCATCCATAGGAGCTCTTGCCCTTCTTGCTTTTCTGATCATTCTTGCACGTTCCTGCTTGATCTGAATTGTGTTCTGTCTGCTTTGCCCAGATGCTCCAGGGCCTTAGAGATAGCAGTCTTTCCTTAGAAGGAACCACCTTCTACTTCAGATGTCTCGTCATGCACCTGTGGTCAGGCTCTGTCTCCACATGTTGACGTCAAACAGGAGATCCACTCTGGCCCTGCAACCAGGATGACTGAGGACCGACACTGGAGCCCAGCTGTGCCGCCCCTAACTTGACAAGAAGGGGTTGATGCCACTCCTCCAGCGCCAGGCCATAATCCCCTGAAGATCAGTGCATTGTTTACTCAATGGGTCTTTCAGCTTATGGCCTGGCCTTTCCAAGGTATCCCCTCCTCTGTCCCCAAGAATCCTCTGACCATGTCCCTCCCTGCTGTCAGCCCTGCCCCTGGCTCCCCATTGCCCTCAGGGTAAAATCCAAGCTGTGCAACATAATCAGCTATGCTCCAGGGATCCATCCCCACCAAGGTCTCTAGCCTCATCTTTGGATGCTCTCTCCTCCTTGAACTTCCAGCTCCTATAAAGCTAAACTGCTAATAGCACCCCTTGGGTCCCAGGATGTCTACTGACTACTGGCGCCTCCATCTTAAGTCCAGAGTGTCCTTCTGCTGACACAGTCTTCTCTTGGACAAGTCCTGCTCATCCTTCCATGCACTGCCCTGGGGTCATTGCCTCCAGGACACCTTCCTTGATCTGCCACCGCAGGTTAATTTGGAAACCCCCCTCCATGCCTCTGTAATACAACTATCAATTTCTTCACCATTGTCCTCACTCCCCTTTCTTAAGATCACCTCCTTATTATAAGGTGGTAAGTCCATGAGACTCTTATTTCCTAACCTGGATCCTGGCATATTGTTGACACTTTGTCAATGAAGCAGTGAACCAGCCACACTTGCGTGGTTACCTGGCTTAAGACCCAAGGACTACTGCAATCCAGGGGAAGAAAAAGATCATCTTTTCAATAAGTGGTGCCAGATTGACCAGATAGCCAATGTAAAGAAAATGAACCTTTACGTCTAACTTTCATCATGCACCAAAATTAACTTTACCTTCACTTGGCATGAATGAAACCACATCCTTTGTCATCCTACCAAAGCACCATCAAAAACCCCAGCTAAATCAGAGGATCTAAATGTGATCCAGAGTTTCAGAACATAATACAAAAATGTCCAGGTTTCAACTGAAAATCATTCATCATCTCAAGAATCAGGAATAACTCAAATTGAATGAAAAGTGACAATAAATGCCAACACAGAGATGACAGAGTTGTTAGAGTTATCTGACAAAGATTTTAAAGCAGTCATGATAAAATGCTTAATAAACAATTATGAACACACTTGAAACAAATGAAAAAATGGATATCCTCAGCAAATAAGTAGAAAATAAAGAAGAACCAAATGGAAATTTTAGAATTGAAAAATACACTAACAGAAATAAAAGATTCAATGATAGAATGGGAGGAAAGGAAAAGGAAAAAAGGAAAGGAAAAAACTGGAAGATAGAACAATAGAAATTATCAAATACGAACAAAAGAAAGAAAATAGACTAAAAGAAAAATTAACAGAGCATCAAGAATCTGTGAAACTGTAACAAAAGACCTAGCATTACATCATCAGAGTCCCAGAAGGAAAAGAGGATTAGAGCAGAGCTGAAAAAAGTACTCAGAGAAATACTGACTGAAAACTTCCCAAATTTGCGAAGAGACATAGACTCACAGATTCAAGAAGCTGAGCAAACTTTAAGCAGGATCAACCAAAGAAATCCAAGTACCAAGATATGTACTAATTAAACTTCTGAGAACTAAAGGTGATATAAGATCTTGAAAGTACCTCAAGAAAAACTGATGGAACCAAAAGGATAAACAGGCAAATACAGAATTATAGTTGGGGATTTCAACACCCCTCTCTCAACAATTGGCAGAACAACTACACAGAATGTCAACAAGGAAACCAAACATGCAACACAATCAACCCACAGGATCTAGCTGATATTTATAGAATATCCACCCAACAATGGTAGAAAGTACATTCTTTTGAAGTGTTCATGGAACATATATCAAGATATACTGTATCTTGGGCAACAAAACAAAACTCAACAAATTTAAAAGAATAGAAATTATACAGTGTGTTCTTCAGCAATGATAGAATCAAACTAGAGGGGCGCCTGGGTGGCTTAGTGGGTTAAGGCCTCTGCCTTCGGCTTGGGTCATGATCTCAGGGTCCTGGGATCGAGCCCCACATCAGGCTCTCTGCTCAGCAGGGAGCCTGCTTTCCCTTCTCTCTCTGCCTGCCTCTCTGCGTACTTGTGATCTCTCTCTCTCTCTCTCTCTCTCTCCCTCTCCGTCAAATAAATAAATAAAATCTTTAAAAAAAAGATGACAGGGAAATCTACAAACACTTGAAAACTAAACAATACACTTCTAAATAATGCTTGGGTCAAGGAGGAAGTCTCAGGGAAAGTTTTAAAAATACATTGAACTTAATGAAAATGGAAATACAGCATGCCAGTATTAGTGGGAGACAGCTAAAGCAGTGCTGAGAGGAAATTTTATAGCACTAAATGCATAAATAGGAAAAATGTCTCAACAGCCTAAGGTCTCACTTCAGGAACTTATGGAAAGCAGAACAAAATAAACAACAACAACAAAAGCAGAAGTAAGGAAATAATAAAATAAGAGTGGAAATCAATAAAATGGACAACAGAAAAACAATATTTTAAAAATCAGTGAAACAAAAATAATAAATAAAAATCAGTGAAACGAAGAGCTGGTTCTTTAAGAATAGCAATGAAATTGACAAAACTCCAGCAAGATTAAAGAGGAAAAAGACACAAATTGCCAATATCAAGAATGAAACGGGTTATCACTACAGATCCAGGAAACACCAAAAGGATAAACTAGAGTACTATGAAAGACTACACACACAAATTTGATAACTTAGGTGAAATTGACTAATTCCTTGAAAAACCACAACTCAATCAATATGAAATAGATCATTTAGGTAGCATTATTGAATAAATTACATTCATAATTTTAAAAAGAACTCAAAAAATTTCCAGGCCCACACAATCTCTCTGAGAATTTTGGTAAATGCTTATAGAAGTATGAACACCAATTCTACACAATCTCTTTCAGAAAATAGAAGAAGAGGAAACACTTTCCTAGTATTACTCTGATACCAAAAACAAAGATAGTACAAGAAAAGAAAGAAAAGGAAAGAAAGAAAGGAAATCTTTCCAAGAAAGACCAGTACCTTTCATGAATACACACACAAAAAGCCTTTAAAAGCTTTAGCAGATAAAATTCAATAATGTATAAAGTGAATTACACACCATGACCAAATGGGGTTTATTTTAGGAATGCAGGGTTTGTTCAGAACTCAAAAATTAATCAGTACAATTTGCCATAATAATAAGCAAAAGAAGAAAAACCACACGCTCATATTGACCTATATAGAAAAAGAATTTGACAACATTCAACATGAACTCATGATTAAAAACTCTGAGATAAATAAAAGTAGAGGGGACCTTCCCCTTCCCCAATTTAATTTAAAAAAAACTATAAAAAGTCTATATCTAACATATATTTAATAGTAAAAGATGAATGCTTTCCATTGAAGACTGAGAAAAAGGAAGTCCTCTCTCACCACTCTTACTTAACATAGTAATAGAAGTTGTGGTCACTGCAATAAGGCAAGAAAAGGGAATAAAAGCAATACAGATGAGGAAGGAGAAATAAATCTGTTTCTATTTCCAGTTAACATGATTGTAGAAAATACCCAGGAATCTACACACACACACAACCCCTATGATTAATAAGCAAGTTCAGCAACATTGCTGAAAAAAATATAAATGTACAAAAATTGGTTGTGTTTCTATATACTAGCAAAAAAACAAAAGGACATCAAAGTTTAAAACACAGTACCATTTCAGATGATCAAAAATTAGATACTCAGGTGTAAATCTAACAAAACATGCACAGGACTCATAGGCTGAACACTACACAAACTCATGAAAGACATCAAAGAAGATATAAATAAGTGAGAGGCATGCCAGGTTCATGGATTGGAAGAATCAACATAGTAAAGATATCAATTCTCCCTGAAGTGATAGAAAGGTATTGATTAATATATAATAATTCCTTTCAAAATCCTTGCAAGAATTTTGTAGATATAGATAAGATTCTTCCAAAATGTATATGGAAAGGGAAAAGAATTTGAATAGCTAAAACAATCTTGTAAAGAATATAGCCAGAGGAATCAGCTTACTTGATTTCAAGTCTTGTTACAAAGTTATACCAATCAAAATGAAAACATGGTCAAAATATGTGAATATGAGAAAGTAGAGGAATAAACACATAGGTCCATGAAACAGAATAGAGAACCCAGAAACAGATCCACACCAATATATACTGATATATACTAATTTTTTACAAAGGTGCAAAAGCAAGTCAGTGGAGGAAAGATAGTATTGAAGTAGTTAGTTAGCCTTGGGCAATAAAATGAACCCTGATCTAAGTTTCACACCTTTTACAAAAATTAACTCCCGATGGATCATGGACAAGTACAACAGGTACAACTATAAAACTTTTAGAAAAAACAGGGAAGATCTTTAGGATTTAGAGTTAGGCGAAGAGTTCTTGACTTGGCACCCAAAGAAAAAATATTATTGAAAAATATATAAACCTTTATTCTGCCAAAGACTCTGTTAAGAGGAAGAAAAGGCAAGCCACAGACTGGTAAAAAAAAAAAAAAAAAAAACAACAAACAAAAAGAATAGACAAAAACTTGCAATCTATATCTGATAAAGGACAAGTATCTAGAATATATAAAGAAATCTTAAAACTCAACAATAAGGTAGCAAACAATCCAGTTAGAACATGGGCAAAGACATGAAGACGTTTCATGGAAAAAGATATCCAGATAGGAAATAAGCACATGAAAAATGGTCAACATCATTAGTCATTAATCGTGCACATTAAAACCACAACTAACTACACACTTATCAGAATGGCTAAGATTAAAAATAGGGACAGCACCAAGTGTCACTGGGTATACACAGAAGCTGGGCATATCATAGGTTGCTGGAGGAATGCAAAATGGTACAGCCACTCAGGACAACAATTTGGTGGGTTCCTTAAAAATTAAGCATGCAATGGCTCTATGAGCCAGAAGTTACATTCCTGGGCTTTTACCCTAGAGAAATGAAGACTTATGTTCACACAAAACCCTGTACATGAATGTTTATAGCAGCTATCTGTATTTGTAATAGCCAAGAACTGGAAACAGCCCAGATGTCCTTCAACAGGTCAATGATTAAACAAGCTGTGACCCATCCATCCCATGGACTACTACTCAGCAACACCAAGGAATGAACTAATGGTACACACTACGACGTGGATGGATCCCCAAAGTAAACTGAACGGGAAAAAAAAAAAAAGGCAAAGTATTGTTCCATGTATATGACATTCTTGAAATGAAAAACTAGAGAAATGTAGAATGGACTGGGGTCCTGTGATGGTTCAGACTGTGACAACCATGGTTCACAGTCATGGCGACCATGGTTGCCAGGTGTTAAGGAGGAAGGCAGGATAGGAGAGAATTGGGGTGACTATGAAAAGGCAATATGGGGATCCTCATGGTGATGGAATGTTATGTATCTTGACTGTGTCAATGTCAATATCAATATCTGGTTATGACATTGTACCCTAGTTTTACAAGATGTCACCATTGGGAGAAGCTGGGTAAAGCACATAGGGGATCTCTTTGTATTATTCCTTACAACTACATGTGAATCCATAATTATCTTAAAATAAAAAGGGTAGGGGCACCTGGGTGGCTCAGTGGGTTAAAGCCTCTGCCTTTTGCTCAGGTCATGATCTCGGGGTCCTGGGATCAAGCCCCACATCGGGCTCTCTGCTCAGCGGGGAGCCTGCTTCCCCCTCTCTGCCTGCCTCTCTGCCTACTTGTGATCTCTCTCCTCTCTGTCAAATAAATAAATAAAATCTTTAAAAAAAATAAAATAAAATAAAAAAATTAAAAGGGTAATTTTTTTTAAAGAAAAAGGGGGAAAAAAGAAGCTTAAGAAATGGAAAAACTTAATTAAACTGGGAGAAAGGCAAGCCACAGAGCGGGAGAAGAGACTCACCATGCATAGATTCAATAAGAGACTTGCGACAGAAACGCACAAACACCTCCCAAAGATCAATAAGAAAAAGCCAGACGACCTAATTTCCTTACAAGTAGAGGAAAGGCTGGAACACGCACTGCACAAAAGAATTGTCCCATTGGCCAGTAGGAACCTGATCAGGTGCTCAGCCCCTTAGTCATCAGGGAAATGCAACTGAAGCCACGCATACTGTGTATCCAACGGAAAGGCTGACATTTACAATACTGAAGAATCGAATGTTGGTGAAAGCGCGGGGCAGCCCGAGTCCTCGTGCCTTGCGGTGGGGAGACCGAGGGGCAGAATCGACCACAGTTCAACGAGCCTGGCACTCTCGCCCGGCGTGTCCAGCCCGAGAGAAAGGACTCACGTGGTCACTAAAGATGCATGTTGGAATGCTCACAGGGACTGATTAGTAACAGCCCACGCCTGGCAACAAGTCAGATGCCCACTAACAGGGGAGTGGACAAGCTGCAGCAAACCCAAAGGGATGTTACTCAGCCATCTTTTAAAAAGAGAAAACAAATCATGAAGGTGTGCAACAGGAGGAATAGATCTCCAAAAGACTGTGTTGGTCAAAAGAAGCTTCTAGAAAAGATCACGTGCTGAAGGGTTCTGTTTTTCCGAAGCTCAAAGACAGGCGGAGCTCAGCTAGGACGACAGGGAGCCCCTGAAAGGCTCCTCGGGGTGGGCGTGCTGGCTGGCAAGGGGCGCAGGGCAGCCCTGCAGGGGCTTGGACTGCTTACTTCCTTGGCCCATGTGGTCGTTACCTGGGTGTAGACATAAGCAAAAACCCAGTGAGTGGTCCGCCTAAGATAGGTGCCCATCACTTACATGTGCAGTAAAACTCAACATTAAAAAAATGATTTTCAGTGGTTTTCAATGAATAAGACACAGAGGGAGGAAGAGGAGAGAGGCTAAGGACATCGGTGGGTACAGAGAAAAAAAGCCAGACCAGAAACTGACTTGATCGCTAAAACTGGCACTTTTTTGTGGGGGCCAGGGTGCCCCAGGGAAAAATCCTGCCGGTGACTGAGTGGGAGAGGCAGTGGATGTGGGCCCAGCCTCCCTCACCTGCAGGAATGCCCAGGCTGCCATGGGTCTCAGCCTGAACGTGTGAGCTCTTGGGGCAAGGCAGGGTGGAGGCTGGTGAGGGGGTGGGGAGGGGGGATTGCCTGGCTTACTGGGGCCCTGGGTGGACACCCAGCAGTGGGGGGGGTTCCGTGGGAAGGTGAGGAAAAGCCAGTCCCTGGTGAAAAATCCAGGTCTGCCCCAGGCTGCCCTTCTTGCTGGCACGGAACAGGCAGCTCATAAATGTCTGCTGAATTGCAGTGAATTCCAAGAGCATGGACACATTCCACAGCTCAGCCCCATTCCCAGGGAGCTGCTCTAGGAATTGACTCACTGATAGATTAATGATCTGACTTTGTGCAATCGTGTACAAAGTGCTGCTAGCAGATAAAACTCAGGGTTCAGATCCTGACTCCCTCTCTCCGGAGCTGTGTGACCTTGGGCAAATTACTTAACCTCTCTGTGCTTCCGTTTCTTCTGCTTGAAAATGGGGATGCTGATTGGCTGGAGTCAGTAGATGTAAAGCTCTTAGGCTAGCCCCTGGCACTCCAGGAGTGTAAGTGATGTGGCCAGCTGGTCCACGGGGAGATCTCAGCCCATCTCTATCTCCAGCACTGTGGGGGCCACCTGGGCAGCCCCCCGCCACCAGGTGGGAGCTGAGAACTTGGAATGTGGTTAGGATCAACTGAGAGGTACTGGACTTCCAAGACCTCTTAGCAAGAAATACCAAGATCCCAAACACCAAAAAAGAGTATAAAATCTCCCTAAGAACGCTTTCCATTGATTACACATTGAAATGATAGCATTTAGGGTGCATTAAGTTAAATGAAATGCATTATTAAATTCTTAGTTTGTTCTTTCTTCCTTTTTTTTTTTTAAGATTTTGTTTATTTATTTGACAGAGAGAGAGAGAGAGAGAGAGAGCACAAGCAGGGGGAGGGGCAAAGGGAGAGGGAGAAGCAGGCTCCTCCCTGAGCAGGGATCCTGACACAGGGCTTGATCCCAGGACCCTAAGATCGTGACCTGAGCTGAAGATAGATGCTTAACCGACTGAGCCACGCAGGGGTCCTATTCTTCCTTTTTTTAAACTGTGGTTCCAGAAAAACTCGGCATCACCTGAGCGGCTCACGTCCATGGTCACCCGACCTTCTGTTGGACCGCCATGCCCTGGAGCCTTTCCTCTTTGATATCCTCTCTTCTCCACTCTCAAACTCCTTCATCCTCCCATATGTGAGGCGCTCTGTTTCCTCGGTGAGGAGCTCATCAACGTGCCTGTCTATCAAAACTTGCTCTGTGAGTTTAGTGAGGTGCGCTAAGGCACACAGAGGTACGCTCGGTGAGGTAGTGACCGGATTTCTGCTGATAACAGGGTTGTCAGTGCCCAGAAAAGACGGTTCACGTCAGCAGCACCTTCTGCCAGAGGGGGAGAAATGGAAACTGGGGCCCCTGGCAGGTGTCTAGGGGACACCTCTGGCTGCCGAATGTAATCCTGAAGTTGGAAGAAAGCTGCCAGGTCATCGGCCCGAAGTCCCCCATTTCAGCATAAGAAAAGTCAAAGGGAGAAGCATGGGGAGGTCTCAGGAACAGCCGGAGCAGGGGGGGCCGGACTCGGGGCTGCCGCTCCCCCAGACACCAGCCGCTCACTGGAGATGGGCTGGGGACAGGACGTGACCTTCGGCTCCCCCTCCGGCACCCCTGCGAGACCTCAGGAGGGCCACTGAGGCACGCCAGGGCCTTCGACAGAGACAATACCCGCAGTTGTGCCCGACATATTGGGGGGACAGCTCGGGGGGTCTGCACGGGGAGCAAAGCGTGGTGTGGCTCAGACCCCAGCACATTCTCTAGGCCTGCCGGGGCCCCGGGTGTGCGGGACAGGCTCGTGCCACACAGCAGGGCTGTCCTGGGGCTTCTGTGCCCATAACTTACCTACCCTGGGGACGGCCAGGGAGGCCCCAGCCCCAGGATGAGAAGCCTGGGACACGGCAGGCTGGCGGCTCTCAGTCAGGCCCTGCACAGCCCTGAGTCACGTCCCTGCTTCTCTCCCCTGGGGTCCCTCCTCCTCAGCCGGGCCACGTGGGAAGCAGGACCACGTGGGAAGCAGGACCCCTCCTGACTGAGCAAGGCCTGGGTGAGGGCAGGGCTGGGCTGCCACCCCCGGTCCCCACCGCCACACTGTCCAACCGTCAGCCCTCCCGTGTCCCCTCTCATCACCCCCCCCTCTGTAGGCAGCTGGTAGGCGGCACTCAAGACTAGGAACAGCTGGGGGTCAAAGCCCAGCTCTAGCCCTACCGGCTCTGTGACTGCAGGTAAGTTGCTCAACCTCTCTGGGCTTCTCTTGGTGTCGCCATCATGGCTCCCATGCCGCTGATCCTAGGAGACTCCCTCCCTGTCCAACCCCTCTCTTCCACCTGCAGAATGATGGTCTGGGTTGGCTAGTGGGCCGTTTTCTGCAGGCACTGCACACGCGTATTGGGCGCCAACCTTGAGCCACGCAGGGGGACAGGGTGGAGGAAAGAGGCCCAGAGGCCTGCTGCCCCCGGCGAGGTGGGTGGCTGGCCCTGAGCCCTCCCTTCCCGCTACCCCTGGCTCAGGGCCCCCCAGCTCGGCTGGCACACAGACCCCCCCACAGAGGGGGCCCCCCTCCACTCTGACATCTGTGGACAGAGGCTTCTGGGGGACCCCGGAGTTAGCCAACAGGGGCTCGGGAAGACCATAGGACCTGGCCCGATTCTGCTACCACCAACCTGTCTCTTTCCCTCCAATCTGTGCAGGGCAGGAGGTCTGAACCCCAACCTCTCTGAAGTCCTTACTGACCCAACACTCATGGATTAGATAAAACATTAAAACAAAGAGTCATGGATGGAGGTTGGAGCTTCCCAGGCTGCGGCTGGGCCCTGGGCCAAAGGACACCGCTGGACTCCGTGGGCAAACAGATGGGGACAGTCAAATGGGCCGCTTGGCAGGGGCAGGCCAGACAAGGCTGGGCTGGTCGGCAGCAGGCAGGACAGCCGCATGGTCAGCCTGTGGGATGGGGTGTTCTGGGGGCCTGGGCCTCCACCCTGAGATGCCTCGCCCCCACCTTCCCCTCCTCGGGCTCTCCCTCCAGGAAT
>CM053613.1:2122981-2136686 GCA_028646535.1 Procyon lotor
GGAAATAAAATGATCTGGACTGTTCTATTCCTTTAAAAAGTGTAACGTGCCCCGGATTTCAGGAAAGACGCCTGGTGGGGACCCGTGATCCGGTGAGAAGGATCCGTGATCCGCACCGGTGATCCGCCTGGCGCTCCGCCACGGGGGCACATTGTCCCCTCACAGAGGCTTAGTGCATCCTCAGAAACAGGCGTTTTTCCTACGAAGACGTTTTCCTTATCTTTAAATCCGACTCTGGGGGCATGAAAGTCACAAATTTGGCCCCTGTGACTCACAAGCCTTCAGCAGGGAAATGCTGTTGGGGCTTGAATAAGGGCAGGCAGAGGTTTCCAAAGATCAGGGTGGGTTTCTTTAAGCCTCTGGAAAGTTGTCATTTCATCACCAGCTGACGTGCACACAAAAGAGCAACACTTTTCCCAAGGAAGCATCTTGCACACCTAGGGCGAGGCTAATCGCACCACCGGCACCTTCGATTACTACTGTGGGCCTGCTGCCCACAGCCCCGCCGGCAAGGGAAGGTCCCCATCCCCTCCCAGTGACCGCAGTGTTTGTTTCTTTGGATTCCTACCAACAAACCGTGGGCTGCCGACTCTCTGAGCCATTGCAAGGACAAGGGACATGCTGAGTCGCGCTGGGGGAGTGGAACAGCACAGGTTCCACAAACCTGGCCCCTCTGCCGAGGCCGTTTCTACCGCCAGCCCACCACCTGCCGCGCTCTGCACCTGACGTATGAGCTCTCCTCGCCTCCCCACGAGGGCCTCTGGAGTCGGAGTCTTTATGCCCATTTTGCGTGTGGGACAAATGAGGCTCAGAGAGGTGAAGTGGCCCACCAAGATCTCACCTCTACAAATTGGGGAGCAGAGCTGAACCCATGTCTGTCTGCCTCTGGCATCTACCCCTGGACTCCTCTTCTGCCTCCTTGGCTCGAGCCACCACGAGATGTTCAGCACCGACTGCACGCATAGCCGTGAACGTGAACATGCTGAGGGCAAGCACAGTCCCCGGGAAGAAGCCCACAACGTGGCCGGCTGGGCCAATGGGTAAGAAAACGAGGGCGTGTGGAGTCTCTGAGGCAAAGTGACCGATTGCGTTTTCCTGCTTTGTTACCCTAGCTGGGTAAACTGGCAGAATCCCAAACCGCTTTGGGATCTGCCTAAGCCTGAGAAAAGGCAGGTAGGAGGCAGGTGGCACATTTGGGCGATCAGGCCCCGAAACAGGGACCAGGGAGAGTAAGAAGGGGCAGGAGGATGGAGCCATCTGTGGTCCATCCCCCGCTGGGGGCCTCTGAGAAGCCTGTCTGGGCTTTGGAAGGGGGTGGGGTAGAGGAGGCTTTACCCATTGGCTCTCATCCCCCATGGCCAAGGGTGACCATAGAGGGTTAACTCCTTCACACTCCCAGGTTTGTGGGTGAGTCCGATGGCTCACCTGCAGAGACAGCACAGCAGAGAAGCCCAGAGCAGAAAGGACCCACCCTGGGGCAGCCATGGGAGGTGCCATGAGGCCCCCCCGCATGCAGCCGGCTGTCACAGAAAACACTTCTCTAAAAGGGATGGGAGACAGGACATAAGAGGAAGCATCCGTGCATCTGTTCATTCCATCAGTGTTTACACAACCAGATTTGGGGAACACGGGGATGGATGTCCCCTGCACTTACTTGTTCCTACACCTTCTGTAGGAAAACTCCCCTCTCAGCTTTGAAGGTGAGTGGCCCCTTCACATGTAGATGCTCAATGGATGGATAGATGGATGGATGGATGGGTGGACGGATGGGCATGTGGGTGGGTGGGTGGACGGATGGGTGGATTAATAGATGGATGAACGGGTGGGTGGTGAAGCCCAGATTCCTTCTGTTGCTAATAGCCCACCCACCTCTGCATTGGCAATGGGTCCAACAAACAAGACAGGATCCTGAGCCTGTTTGGAGCTAGAAAACCAGCCAGACACCCTAAGAGGAGCCTTTGTGTCAGATGCACTGGAGAGGGTGGGAGGTGGGAGGTGGCTCCCAGCCAGGAGACACAAGCTGTCTCCTGATGGCCTGGCAGGAAAGCCTCCCAGCTCTGGAGTACGTGGGCCAATGTTTGAATCCTGGCTCCCTTCCTCTTAGGCTGGCTGAATGACCTTCTACGAGTCACTCAGTTCCTCCAAGTCTTGGTTTCCCTGTATGAAAATGAGGGTCATAGGAGTCCCCACCCTTGGCCATTGCTGCTGCGATAGTGTCATCATATAGAAAACCTAGAAGACCCTTCCTTGAGTAAAGAAATCCCCAAATGGAGAAAATTCTCCAAGTTCCTAACCAGGGCTGAAACTTCTGATCATGGTGGTGGGCACCCTGGTGGGCCCACCAGGTGGTGGGCAATGGAATGGGGCAGGGCCGTGGAATTGGGAGCCCCCAGCTGAGGCTCCTGATATGACATGGTCTGCTCCAAGATGCTCAGGGATTCTGTAGAAGGACCCCAAAACCCAGCCCAAGACTTGGCTCATCCTGTATTCGGAGACCTCTTCTAGATGTTGACCATGTGTGGACGGAAGGTGTCTGCATCACCAAGGGGCACAACCCAGGGGTGTTCTCAGAAAACTGGGCGGGCTGTCCACTCCCCAAATGGAATATGCCAAAGGACTATTGCAAAGGGGAACAAGATCTGTGCCCCGTGGAAGAGAGGGAGAGAGTGGGGGAGAGAGGGAGGAGTTGGTTGGTTGATTGGTTGTTTGATTGGTTGGTTGGTTCATCAGTCAGTAACTTAGGGAATGACAAGCTTACAGCCTGATCCACCAACACCTGGACAATGATAAATCCCTACCTGGGGTCCCAATTCCTATACCCCCTTTGTGTTCATCTTCCCCTGGGCCAGATTGAACCACATCACTGTCCCCCTCAAAACCTTCAGTGACCCCCAATGTCCACAAAACAAAATCTAAGGACCTCCCTTAGACATTCAAAGCTGAAATTGAGCCCCCCAAACTCTTGTCCTCCATCGCCATTATAGCCTTACTCCAGCGACCCTGGAGAAGTACCCTTGGCTAGGACTTGCCCATGCTGTCCCCCAACCCTCATGTCCTCCCTTCTATCCACCATACATCCAAGTCCTGCTTTCAGAACAAATGACATCCATCAAGAGGCCAAGATACTGGGGACATGGTAACCATGCCATTCTTTCTAGAAGAAAAAAAATAGCAGCATATTGAACTATACACACATTTCGGTTCCAATATTGTGCTGGTTTTTCAAGTATATCCATGCGCAGAAACCTCAAGAAAAAAGGACCACATGTTACAGGTGATTAATATCCCTGGAGTGTGCCCAGCTGGCTCTGTTCATGAGTTCACGCCTTCCTGGTCAGGCTTCCTGGGCAAACATTCTGGTAGCAGGAACGGTCGTGGGCCCCCAGGCTGAGGCCGTGCAAGTCCCTGAGGCCGCGAGCTGGAGTCAACCCGGTGGTCAAGCCCTGTAGCCGCGGCTCCGCCCCGGCCTCTACGAGGCTCGGTTTCCCCACCTGTGGGCGAGATAGTAGCAGCCCCTCTCCCTTCAGGTGGCTGTGGGGTAGGAAGAGGTGGGGTCTGCAGCTCCCTGGCCTCAGCCAGCACAGTGCTCTGGAGGGCAGCAACCGGAGGACAGACCTACCCCCTCAAAGAGGGAGACCTGCAGACTAAGAAATCTTCCTCCAGTTTCCATCCAAATGACTTTAGCCCCGTTGGCAGTGGACAGCATATGAGGGTCACAGGGCTGCTGTGACAAGTAGACACACACCTGGTCGTCTCAAATGGCAGAAATCGATTCTCTGAGTCTGGAACAAGAAGTCTGCGATCTGTGGGCAGGGCCCCACTCCCTCCGGAGGCTCTTGGGGAGGGTCCCTCCTGTGACTTCTGGCTTCTAGGGGCCCCAGCCACCCTTGGGCTGTCACCGCATCATTCCCGTCTCTGCCCCGACTTCACATGGTCTCTTGCGTGTGTGTCTCCTCCATCTTTTATAAGGACACTCTTTGGATTTAGGGCCCTCCCTAACCCAGGACGACCTCTTCTCAGGATCCTTACTTTCATTACATTTGCAAAGACCCTATTTCCAAATAAGTTCACATTCTGAGGCGCGACAGATGTGAATTCAGGAGGAGACACGATTAGCTCAGTACAGATAGCCAGGCGGGAATGGACAAGTGGTCCACTCCCGTGTCGTGGAGCCAAGGAGGGACTCTCCCCTCCTGCTGGGCGCTGAGGCCCCCTCCTGGCTCAACTATGCCGTCGCCTCCCTCTCCCCGTGGCCCATGAAATGCACACGCGCCCCTCTCCACAAGGCCTGTTATGCCCGATACCACTCTGAGAAAGAAATTTGACAGCCCTGGAGGGCAGGGACCCATGAAAGAGCCAGAGAGGACTGGGTGGAGACCACAGGATGGGGCACATGCCCGCTACACCCCCACCGCCAATGGGAGTGGTGGTCTGCCGCCAGGCATCAAGAAGGGACATCAAGGCAGGCATCACAGTGTCAGAGAGGCTTCCTTGGGGCCGACCCTTAAGGAAGAGCAGGGTTCCCCCAGGTGGGCCGGGTAGGTGAGGATCACCCCAGGTGCCAAGCCTCCTGGGCAACGTGCTGGGGGCTGGCGCACTGGACACACAGTGTGTGTCAGGGAAAGGGTGGGAGAAGAGAGCGGGGATAGTGGCCAGGCTACTGGGCAGAGGATGTGGGCCTGAGGCTGAGGATTCTCAGAGTCTCTCACGCCGTCCATCGGCTGGGCCAGCAGATGGGGACAGCACCGGAGACTGGTCAGGGGGCAACACTGTGCAAGCCGGGCCATGTTGGTGCTGACACTGTCCAGCATCCAGCAGGGAGGCGAGGAGAGCTCATCCTCGCTGGGGTCCTGGAGTTGTCTGCAGCCGGGGTGGGGGTCCTTGAGCCGCTGGGCAGAAGGTGGGTACTTAGATCATCTCCTGGAGACAGGTCCTGGCTCAGAGACACGGACCCCAGTCACATGCGGAGCACAGCCACGATAAATATTTCACCGGGAGACCCTCCAAGAGGGGGAGAAATGCCCAAAGCTCCCTTTGTCTTAAAACGTTAATGTCCAATTTTAAATTGGGTCGGGGGGCGGAGGAGGGGAAGAGGAAGGCGGGGGTGGGGAGCCATCACTGGGCATCATTCATAAGCCACACACTGGGCCCTTCATCGGGCCCAAAACTCACCCTTGTAGCTACGCAAAGATTTATTGAAGCCCCAGCGTGGGCTCATTTATTTTCCTCCAAACCGATTTGAAAAGACCGTTTGCATCTGCCCTGGAGGAAAAAAAAAACACAAAACAAAATGTGCTTATTTGGCAAACTTTGTTTGAAAAATCTGCTTGTCCCCAAAGAAGTGACTGCGTGTTTCGTCGGGGCCCAGGGCTGTGCGTGTTAGGGAGGGGATGGCTATGATTCGGCACTTCCCTATCATCTGCTGGCCAGAGAAAGCACCCAGAGAACATAAACTCAGACATCCTTTCTTGCACATTAGGACCCACAAAGGCTATTACACTGGGGCTTTTTGCTCCAAGATCAAGCTCTCCTCGGGGCTTTATATAGCTCCTGTAGGGGCAGCTGTGCCCAGACATCTGTGAAATGCAAAGAAAAGTATAAAGCTGATGGGGGGTGGGAGGCAGTAAGAATCTCAAACATCAGCTAACCTTGAGAAAGGGGTAACAGTTCTATTTACTCTCCCCAGAAAAGAGAAATGTCATCCATGAATCAACTCTGACCATCTTCATATCCGTAATATACAAAGAGCTTTTATAAATCAATAAGAAAGAAAAGCACACTCATGGAAAAATGGGTTAAAGATACAATCGGGTGATTCATAAAAGGAAAATAGGGTCCGTAAACACAGGTAACAAAATGTTGAACTTTACCAACAGTCAGAGAAAGGCAGCTCATGGCACTGACAGCTAAAGTACCATTTTGCTCCTACTAAACTGGCAAAGATGCAGAAGGGTGGTCATTCCAGGCTGGTGAGATCTGGAGAGCAGGGGCACAGCTGTGGGACCTCACGAGGGACCCCCATTCCCAGCGACAGGCCTCTCCAGCCCAGACTCGGGTGTGCTCTCTGATCCAACCCACTTCTAGGAATTCAAGGACAAGCACAGAGGTTTGACTCCAAGGATCTAGACCCTAAGCCTCACCTAAACTGCCTACAGAGCCAGAACGGCCCCTTCCCGCACGGAGCCGCGGGCCTTCTGGGAAAGTCGGGCTGTGCACCTCTCCCTGAGGGAGTGTGCGCTCCTGGTCTCGTGGCTGCAGAGATGCGTGCTAGAAAGAGTGGGGGGAGAGCCGAGGGGGGTGCAAACCCACTGAAGGTCGAGACCTGCCTTCCCGAGCGATGAGCCGACTCCAATGAGCAGAAAGGGGCCGGGCTTCTCTCCATCACTGGGGCTGCCCCTGCTCACCGCCTGCCCCCCACAGCAGAGTCACTCCCAGCCCCTGCAGCAGCCCCTCCCAGACAACCCTGGAGTCGCCCCACGCCCGGAACAACAAACTCAGAGCATCAGCCTAGAAGGTCCCACGGCGAACGCCCTGGTCAACAGATGAGGAAACTGAGGACGGCGGGTCTCCAAGGTAGGTGCTCACCCCCTGACTCTCCCTCAGCAGGGGAGGTCAAGGAGCCTATGGGCCCAGGTCATGGGGGGGACGTCAGACCCAAAACCCAGGGTGCCGGGGCTGGTGTACACAGAAGGCACTCAATACTTGCTTGTCAAATGAATGAGTGTGTCGGGTGCACCTTCCCTTCTCCCCCATGACGGGGTAGTGGTTTACCTGCCCCTGAATCCCTACCCAGAGCCTAGCCCGAGGCGCATGACCAGTGGGCACCAAAGCGCCTGCCGGCTGAGGCCGGGGACGGCAGTCTGCCTGCGGGGACTCAGCATCCAGCCGGAGCCTCTACCGGTACAGCGGGCCCCACGGGGTCTCCGCAGCCTCGCGGCGCTCAGGACCCTCCCTCCTGCAGCTCCAGCCGCGTTCCAGCTCCATCCCCCTGGGCACCGGTCTAGGGAAGAGCGTATTTCCTTTCAAAGGAGGACCCTGTCATCAACAGGTGGACAGGGAAACTGTGGTCCATCCTCGCCGTGGACGGCGATCCCGATCCGACCTCACAAAGGAAGCCAAGCCTCCCACGGGGCCGCACCATCCAGGAGCCCCGAGGACCCCACGCAGTGAAAGATGCCAGTCACGAAGGGTCGTCAGGTTCAGCGACAGAGAGCTACCAGGGGCCAGGGATAGTGCTTGCTTAGTGGGGTCAGACTTTTTGTTGGGGGTGACAAAACGTTTTCAGTGTAGATGCTGATGACTAGGTCATGTTGTATTTAACTACAATTAAAAAACAAACAATAGCTGGGACTCACATGGGCCTCCCCCGGGTGTGAGCTGCAGGGCAGTGGGTAAGTTTCTCTGCCCCCACAACGACCATGCATAGTGCGAACCCGACCGGGGTGCCTGTGTCCCAGGGCTCCCGTGGGGCTGCCGGAGCAGGTCTGTGCTGAGCGCCCCATCTGACGACCGATGACGGCGGGGGACCTTTGGCAGCCAGGAGGCTGCCAGGGCTGAGGTTCAGTGCTGACCACACTCCTTAGACCTGTTGCTCCGGGGCCTCCGGGCCTCAGTGTCTTTGCCCATCAGATGGGAGACTTAGTGTCTGTCCCCGGACAACCTCCTGGGGGAGGCAGGCCACGGATGAAGAGCTCCAAGACCAGGTGGGGCACCTCCCTCGGGGGTACAGCCCCCTGATTCCAGGAGAGCTCAAGGCAGGGACCTCGCCCAGCAGATCATGACCTCACCTTTATACGCTGACCTTCTGCCTCCTCCCTCGGACCAGCAGCTCCTTACGCACAGGGAGCATGTCTGACTCACCTCCGTTTCCCAGTGCCCGGCTATAGTAGGGGCTTCACAAACGTTGGCTACGTAACAAATGCCTCTTTTGGCCGAACCATGCTGCCCCAGACTCAGAAACACTGAGGTCTGGTGGAAGCCCAGTGTTCCAGGAAAGCGTGTGTTTTCCCTCCGCTGGGACGGTGAGCCGAGACGGGGGCGCAAAGGAGATGTTTCCCGTGCCCCCAGCCCCCACGAAGGGCCAAAAGGGAACGGCACTCTCTTTGGGCTGAGTTTCCAGATGCTAACGTGGTTGGTGGTCACCAAGCCTCCTTCCCCTCTGCTCTCCTCGGATAATGATGCAAAAAAGGGGGAAGGAGAGAGGGAAAGAAGAAAGGGAGGGAGGGAGGGAGGGAGAGAGAGAGTTAGGGAAACCAGAATGAGCTAAAAGGTCCTCCACGAACATGTGTTTCCCTGTATTATTAAAACACTTTGTCTTTACAACTCAGAAAATTAAAAACCCCCATCAGAGCCAGGCCATCCACATCAGTATTCATGACATCTGTCTTTCCCTATAAAACGCTCTGAATGAAAGCTCCCCAGCAGAAACCCACTCTCTCCTCCGACGGCTCTCTCCTCCCCCCTCCAAAACAGATTGGGAGACAGATGATTGCATTGTTTCATCGCATTTCCATCTGAAAACTCCCCTCCGTGTTGGCCACTGGGCGCCCCTATTAAGGCCCGGGCACCACGGGGCCACGTGGGGTGGCAGAGCCTGTGTCTCCCGCTCCCTGGGGCCTTTCCATCGGAAGAGGAAAAAGAACCAGGCAGACAAAGGTGCGGGACATAAATTAAGCCCTAGCTTTTTAAGTTCAAACTGAATTTTCTTTATTTTTCCACAGCTGTCAGAGGAACTGAGTAGAAATCCAGTAATGCATGTTTAATGTATTTAAAAAAGGAGGAAAAAAAAAAAAAAAACCACCAAACCGTCCTCTCCGAACGTTCCGTCCGCCGACTCGCATTGGGGACATTATTTCGGGCCAGTGAACTCTGAGCAAGTCAAGTGTGGAGACGTGGACCGGGGCCAGGGACCCCCCACCAGTGGCTGTCATATCTACTGAAAGCCACTTGTCATAGGCAGCCAGGGGCGGGAGGGGGACACACATCCCTCGGAGCAGGACGACGGCCGCCAGAGAGGCCTGCTTCTGAGAGGCCTGCTTCTCCGAGGCCTGCGGGTGGGCGCCGGCCAGGTCAGACAGGCTGCCGGTCGTGGGGACCCGCCACCCAGCCCTAGCCACACGGCGATCTGGCCGCCCGTCTCGGGGGCCCTTCCTTGGCCTTGGCCCATGGGGAGGAAACAGCATCGCGAGCCCAGCTGAAGAGAGCAGGAGGTTGCGAGGGGCAGGTCGTCTCCGCACTCCTGGCTAGAGAGGAGGAAACTGAGCCTGGAGCCGCGAGGGTCTTTGTCCCCATGCCCCATGGCGCCCAGGCTGAGGGCAGCGTCCTCCTCAAGGGCGGTGGGGACCCCCCCCCAGCCAGTCAGTCCTCACCACACACTCTGCCCACCCACAGCCCAAGTTCAGTCTCTACCCCCGTGGGGAGGGAGCAGACCGCTGGGTCACTGCCTCCCCAAGGACTTCACTGTGCCTCAGGGCACCTCCAGGCTGCCACCACGGGGCTCTCTCCGGCCCCTCCAGGGCACTTTCCCAGCACAGACTGGCCCACGGTCCCCAGCCATGCTGTCCAAGGGATCCACAGAGCAGAGCCGACCCTGGCCCGGGCTGGCACTCTTCCGGCATGAGCTCACCCTTCGGAAACAGGGGTCTGGGGAGGCTGCGGGGCCAAACGCAGAGCTGGGATTGGAGCCCCTGCCGAGCCCCTGACTGGCTCCTTTGCGGCGCTGTCCCCCGGCAAATTCGGCGGCACAGTGTACCCCAGACATCGGGGCCCCTGGAGGTCCGTCCATCCAGACTGGCGGCGGGCTCCCTCCCCAGCCCCATGCTCCCACCAGAGACCCTTTCAGGGCCACCCGCTGCCCCGCCGGCCCAGGCCACGGGCGGAGGGCCTAGAAGCCACTGGGCTCCAGCCCCATCCCTGACTCTGTGCGGCAAGGCTGTCCTCAGAGCCACTGTCGCCATTGGCAAGACGGCCACGTGTCCCTGGGCTGCCACCCCATTGGGTCACTGAGATTCAAAATAAGCAAAGTAGAAGTAAGTGTCCCCAAGGTGCTGTGTGTCCCTGAGGCTGACCCCAGAGCACCCAAGAGCAAAGGCCCGTGTGCCCCCCGGCCCAGCATCTATGACCACGTTCTGGGGGCAGCTCTGCCCCACTCCCAGACCACCTGATGAGCCCCTTCTCTCTGGGCCTCCGTGTCTGTGCAGAAGGGTCCTTTCTAACAGAGCTTCCAGCTCTGAAATTCCATTTTCCAGGGTCCAAACCTCCCAGGACCTCCAAAGGGGCCACTTGTTGCTGACCGGGGTCATGCCATGGGGTTGGGGGCCCAGTTCCACTCCAACTTATTCTGTGCGTGAGCTCACTATGGCGTGGGTCCTTGTGTTGGTCTCCCACAAAATACCCGGAGGTCTCAGCAAGGGGCTTGCACCAACAGGACAGGGCATCCCGGAGCCAAACGTGGGAGGTGCGGGAGGGAGAGCCACGTGAGGTGCCTTCCGAGGGAGCTGCCCCGTGGGTCAGGCCACATTCACAACTCCTCTCGCAGGTGCTGACCCTGGGCGTCTGGTACGCGGTCCGCCCCTGCCGTAGGGGACCCCAGCGGCCCACAGTCGCACGGCTGAGTCACATTCTGGCATCACGGAGCCAACTAGGATGAGGAGGGGCTGGTCTTCTGGTTAGCAGACAGGGGGACATGAGCATGAAGTCCGATGGTCTGACGGGTTGGAGGGATTTGCCCAGGTAACGGGCCTTTTAGAGGCCTCTACAAAGTCACAGGGTGGTGCCTTTTTCTAGAAGGCTCTGGTACAGATCACGTGACTGAAGGGATCCACCACAGTCAAGACACAATCATCACCACGATGGTCTGTCTGATCCTTCCTCTTTCTGGTTCGACCCACCTCGCACCCATCATCCATAATCCCTGGGACACCATTCTGCTTTCCCTGTCTAAAACTGTGTCTTCCAGAATGTTCCATAAATGGAATCCTACAAGGTGGGAGCTTTTGAGAGGGGATTTATTCACTACGCCTAACACCCCTGAGATCTCTCATAGGCCTTCTGTGTCCTCGCAAGGCTCACATAATGGAGCCCTAACCTCCAGCGTGTTGTTGTGCAGCTATGTTTGGAGAGTGGGTCTTTAAGGAGATGACTGAGTCACACCAGGCCGTTGGGTGGGTCCTTACCCAGGCTGACTCGTATCCTTGTAAGAAGAGGGAATTTGGACACACATGGAGACCCTCAAGGTGCACATGCAAGGGCGAAGTGCAGGCTGGCCGTCTACAGGCCAGAGAGAGGTCTCCGGAGAAATCAACATGAAACACACACGCACGCACACGCACACACACACACACGCACGCACACACACACACGCATGCACACACACACACATGCACGCACATTCATTCACGCACACACACACGCATGCACACACACATGCACACATATTCATTCACGCACACACGCACACACATTCATTCACGCACACACACATACGCACACACATTCATTCATGCACACACACATATGCACACACATTCATTCATGCACACACACACCTGCACACACAGCCATGCACACACACACACACAAGCACACACATGCACACACACATGCACACACATTCATTCACGCACACACACATATGCACACACATTCATTCATGCACACACACATATGCACACACATTCATTCATGCACACACACATATGCACACACTCGTTCATGCACACATGCACACACATTCATTCACGCACACACACACCTGCACACACAGCCATGCACACACACACACACACACAAGCACACACATGCACACACTCAAGCACACACGCTCATGCGTGCACACAATTATACACACGTGTGCACACTCGCGTTACTGCTCTTCCTTTGGCTGGAGGACCCACTGATGTACTCATGGGCTGCTTTTAGCTGATGCTGAGGTAAGTCTTGGAGCAGAGACAGAACCCTCCAGGCTTGCCCACATCCCCCTCAGCCCACATTTCTCCAGCAATCTCTTCCCGTGCCCCCAACACAAGAAGGAACGGCACGTTGCAGCTGGGCATTTCCTAAGGCAGGGCTGGTCTCTGACGTGCAAAGTCCTGTGCTGTCTGCGGCCAGTCCACGTGAATTGCTTTTCTGAATGACATTGTTAGAGGCCAAGTGCAGGGCGGGGCGGGGCTGCCTGAAGTGAACGGGGCCAGCAAAATCAGCTCCGTGGGTCCTCCCCGGAGAACAACAAGGGGCCTCCAGCCCCGAGCCTCTCCTGCCGCTGGGCTGGGAGACCCCCGTGGAAGGCCCCCGTGCCCGGAGACAAAGGGAGCACCTGGCAGGCCGTGCCCTTCCCGGGGAGTTCCCGGCCCGTGCCGGAGGCCGGGCGCCCGGCATGAGGCCCCCATTGTTTGCCTCCCTCCCTCTCCGGGGCGCCTCCACAGAGTGACAGGGCAGCCCCAGAGGTCACCTCCGGGGCCCTCACAGGGGGCTCCTGGGCATCTGTCTCAGGCCATGGGCAGCAGGAGAGGGGCTGGCCCAGGCCCATTGTTTGGGGCCCAGCAGCCCACCCGACGGGAGAGGGGCCCATTGTCCCGAGGCAATCTGCCACACTCCTGCCTCCCCGTATTCTCCAAGGAAAGGGGACATGGCGCCGGACACGGCCGGGGAGCCTCGGTGAGGGGTCCGGACCGGCACCCCTGCCTCCCAGCACACCGCATGTCCCGTTCCAAAACTTGAAAACAAAAATCTGCGTCTCCTAAGCCCTTCACAGGCCCCGTTGACGGGGTTCAGCTTCTGAGCGGGACTTTGCTAACCTAAATATGGTTGAACAGAGACACCGTGGAGACTCCCCCCCTGCCCACGCGTGACCTCACGTGGCATCCCGCTCGGGTGCCTTCCTGCCTCTCCGGGTCGTCCGTGGGGACGCGGCTGCTGATGACTTCTCTTGTCAGGTTTGAAAAGTCTCACGATAGGAACGGCAAAGATTCTTTCCTGATAAGTCTTGAAAATTCCACTGCAGCCAACAAAAAAAATACACTTCATTTTTCACAAATGCTGCTACCAAGGAGATTAGCCAATCAAGCATATAATTTAGCCTCCATAATCCTCAAATGATATCAGCCTAGACAGTCCTGGGGCAAAGCTCGAGGCTTTTGGCCAGAGACCTCGTCTGGCGTTCCAGGCCCATCCAAAGAGTCTGCTAGCAAGAAAAGCCTATGTGGGGTTTTCCTACCCGCCTCCCAGGTGGGCCTCCGTGGCCTGCATCATCCCAGACCTGAGGAACAGAGTCCTGAGATGCATGCCGGTGGGACCCAGGTGCCTTTGTTTCTCCAAATCCTACTCATATGGACCTTAAGTAAATGCAGCAAGTGGAGATACAAAAGTTAGTCGATTGACTTCAGAATTTTGTTGGGGGTGCTATAGAGCAAGGGAAATCCGCACTCCTTGAATCCTAAGAGCTAAATGGCTCCTCTTCACCTGCAGTTTTACATAGTGATAACAGTGAAAGCTCTGCGAGGGACTGCGCTTCCACACCCTAACTGTGAGATTTCCTCAGTGGGGTCCTTGGGGACGGGGCCTAGCCCCTCCCCTTATCCCCAGGATCCAGCACAAGTCCTTCCCCATTCTGAGTGCTCCATTGTTACCTGGAAGAAGGGATGGAGAAGTTGAGGAAAGGAGAAATGCCAGGATGGAGGGATGGAGAGATGGAGAGATGGAGGGATGG
>CM053613.1:2137186-2154596 GCA_028646535.1 Procyon lotor
AGATGGAGAGATGGAGGGACAAGGGATGGAGGGATGCAAGGATGAGGAGGGAAAGGGAAGCAGTCTAGAGGGACAGATGGCACCATGCAAAGCTCACACTTTGCTCATTTGTGTCCCCTCCTTTGAGGAACACCCAAAGTGAAGGCTGGAGCCTCTGAAGCTCTGGGATGCACCCACTGCGGTCAGCCGGCCATGGTGGTGACCTCCTGCCCTGACGGACTCCTCCTCCCCGGGCCCTTTAGCTCGGAGAACCCCCTAGCAGTCACACCATCCTTGCCGCCCTCCCCCCCTCACCCGGCAGCCTCTGCCGAGTGCCTGCCCCACAGGTGCCCCCCTCTTCCTTGCCAGCAGAACCCCAGTGCTGTGTTGTCCAGGTGTTGGCTTCTCTGGGCCTCAGGGGCCCCTCCCAAGCCAAAGGGCTGATCGGTCTCAACCTGGCTGCCACCAGACATGGCACATGACATGACCCTGACCTGCGCAACACGGGGAAGCTGGGGCCTGGGGTGAACTCCCCGAGGAAAATGCCATGGGGAGGTGTCCCTTCCCCACTTCGGTGTTGCCGTGTGGAGCCGCAGCGACAGACAAAGCCATCGCCATCCCATAACCGAGGAGACCTCCAGATCCCTAGCAACGCGGGGCTCTCTCCACGATGCGTCTCAGGTCCCCCCACAACAATGGCACCATCACGTCCATGGTCACGCAGACGCTGAGGCTGGGGGCCGCGCTCAGCTGCTTCAGAGTCCCCTGGGTCCGTCCAGCTCTGTCTTCCCTGAAGCTGCCCAGTCTACAAAGGTACACATAATATCCCCGGAAACGGCTGGATTATAAAGGCATAATGCAAAGTGAAAGAAGCCAGGCCCAAAAGGCTGCGTATTGTGTGATTTCTCGACATGACATTCTGGGAAAGGCAAAATTACGGAGACAGAAAGCAGATGAGTAGGAGCAGGGGCTGGGGTGGGAGGGACCTCCTGGGGGGCTTTATTCTGGACTCCAGTGATGTGGTGGCTACGGCAGTGCGTACTTCGTCCAAAATGCACTGCACGCCTGGAAAGAATGAATGCTACACCATCAGGAGCCTGACTTTAAAGCAGAAGTGGGTAAAGGGCCCCCTTTGCCTGGTTGAGGGTCCTGGGGGCATGACAAGGCCCTTCCACCCATAGCCAGACCCCCTCCCCACTCATGAAGGAACACCCCTGAGGTCTGCAAACTGCTTTTGGCTAGTGACTCTGCTCCTGTGAGCAGAAACCCAAAGGCACCCCCAAGAAAGCTTGGGGTCCCTGGAGCTGTCTGCTGGCTCTGTGCCGAGAGACATCCCCACCCCACGGCCCATGCCGCTGGTCGCAGAGGCCATCCTTCTGGAAGACGTGAGCTTGGGTGCACCAGGGCCGCTCGGCCGCACACAGGGAGGGGACCGGGCCATGGAGACCCCCAATAAACAGGGACCACAGCTCGAGAAGGCAGGGCACCGCAGAGCCAGGATCACGGTCCAAAAGAGAGCCGGGGGCCGTGAGCAGCTTCCCAGAGAGGTAGCCACACGTGCACACGACTCCAGGACTCACACACTACCTGCCCCGACTGGGTGACCCCGGACACATCCCTGTGAGGCTCTGTGCCAAGCTTCCCTGCGTGTGAAATGGCAGTGACCCCCATGTCACGTGGCTTTTGCGACTATAAATGAGATAAAGAATGTGACCAAATCAGGATCTACTTCAAGGTCCCCGAGCGTCCGGGCAGCTGCTGGCACCCGCAGTCCTCACCCACACCCACAATCCTCACCCACACCCGCCATCCTCACCCACACCCGCCATCCTCACCCACACCCGCCACCCTCACCCACACCCGCCACCCTCACCCACACCCGCCACCCTCACCCACACCCGCCATCCTCACCCACACCCGCCATCCTCACCGGCACCCACGGCCAACTCCATGGCTGCCCACGGGCTGAGCAAGGGGCTGTGTGGGCACTCCCTCCCCCCACCATCCGGGCAGCTTCATCTGGTTTCTATCGGGGGTCTGCATGTGACTGGGTGTGAAGGGGAGCTCTGATGCCCAATGAAGTTTGAAAGCCCGGTCCCCAAGGCCTCCCCGCTGATGGCCTGGGACTCTGACCACCACTTGCCTCGGGCCTGGAAACAGGCCTAACGCTCTCCAGGCCTGCGGAATCAAAGCCCCTCTGTGGAGCACACAGTTTCCAAGCGCTCGGAGGGCCTGGGAGGTCCTGGGAGGTGGTAAGGATGGGGGTTATAATTGTTCTTCCACAGGGCCAGCACCGCCTCTTGAGAAAGGGCCGCTCAAAGAGAGTCCAATTTCCCAACCCGGGGAGGGCATGTGTTTAATTAAGTTCCATAAAAACGTAACGGGCCAAGCAAGAGAGCTATTTCATCCTTCACAGTCAATACGGGTGTGTGTCTTACCTGGAAAAAGCGGTTGATGCAGAAAGAATTTCCCAAATGGGTTCCATATGCCGGCTTTTCCCCCAAGTGGGGCCTTCCACGGGGGTTGGGGCAGGGGCCTGGGACGCCAGCCCCCCTAGACGCTCAGCCTCAGAGCACACCCCGCACCGGCGGCCGCTGTTCAAACAGAAGACGTCATGGCGAATGATATACGGTAGATTCTAGAGATTGTTTCATCCAGGGGAAATTGCTCCTGGAGCCAGCTCCGTCTCAGGTAAGCCTGGGGAACTGCTGCGAAGTGAACTGTTCAACCCGCCCGGGGGCCCTGACCCAGGGAGGCCCCTCGTGCCGACCGTTTACTGCCAATTACTCCACGGCGGATCAAGGCCGCGAGCACAGGCCCGAGACGCTAGGGATCCCAGCGACAGAAGGAGCCAGAGGAATGTCTGACTGCATCCCACACACACGCTGTGCCAATGGGAGCACCAAGCCCCAGAGCGGGGACACAAGTCGTGCGAGACCACGGTCTAGTAAGCCACAAAGGGTGTCGTGGATTCAGGTTCCCAACTGAAATTCAAAACTCATCCAGGGGGGATAGAGGGGGAAGGGAGCGGGGGGCCTGTGCTAAACACTCAGACCTCCCACTGTATCCAAAAGTCACCTCCTCCAAGGGCCTGCTGGGGTGTCCCACCCATCACATGGCTCGCTAGCTCTTCCCTCTGTGACACGATTCTTGATATTTATTGGTTTACTTATTCACTGGCTTCATCCTCACTGGGACTCATTCCTAGGAGAGCAGGGACCATGTTTATCTTGCTCACTGTGGTTATGTCTTTGCCTAGGACAGACCTTAGCATATAACAAGTGCTCAGGTCATCACCATCACCACCATCTTCACCACCGTCACCACCATCATCACCATCATCACCATCGCCACCATCCTCATTACCAACATCATTACCATTACCACCAACCTCATTATCACCATCACCACCATCACCATCACCATCAACACCATCACCATCATCACCACCATAACCACCATCATCACCATCCTCATCACCAACATCACCATCCTCACCATTATCACCATCCTCATCACCATCATCCACACCACCATCACCATAATCACCATAATCACCATCATCACCACCATCACCACCATCATCCTCATCACCATCACCATCATCATCATCTTTACTATCATCATCACCATCACCACCATCACCGTCATCATCACCATCACCACCATCACCGTGATCATCACCATCATCACCATTACCACCAACCTCATTACCAACATCATCACCATCACCATCACCACCATCACCATCATCACCACCATCACCACCATCATAATATCAGTAATAATTAACCTACATTGAGTGCTAGCCAGATACCGTTCCACGGACTCTACATAGGTCAACCCATTGCACCCCCACCCGGTGCAGTAGGACTGTTACTGTCCCATTTCAGCAGTGAGGATACTGAGGCACAGAGCTTTAGAAGCTTGCCCAGAGTCAGACAACTCACAAAGACAGAGCTGGGATGTCCTTGAATTGACAGCAATGGCCCCCGGGCTGATGGACCAGCCTCCAGTGATGTGAGGGCAGCCTTCCGCCCTCGTGCTTCATTTCGTCTCTCAGCAACTGACGAAGGAACTAGGGTGGTACCCGTTCCACAGAGGAAGAAACCAGGGCGGGCGGAGGGCTGGCCCCTTCCCCACCGTCACCAAGTTGTATGACTTCCCTTAGCCTCACTACACCCAATGTTGAGATTCCAGCCCCTGTGATTTCAGCAGACCATGGAGTCAGCTGACCACCCAGGGCTCGGGGCCAGGACCCAGCTGCCCCAGGCCGCCCCTCCACACCCCAGGCCTTCCCTTGTCCCCAGTCCATCCCGCACACACACGGCCCTGACTCTGAATTCTGTGGTTTACCGCCAGCCCTGAGGGACCCCGACTCCTCTCTGCAGGGAGGGGCCCTGCCCTCTGGGCAGATAAACCCATGGGGTGTCTGAGAGTGAGCCTCCCCAGGAACCCTCATCCCCCCACTGGCTTCCCTTCCGCTGCGGACGGCGGACACCCACGTTCTGTAGACTCAGGAAGCACTGGCTGGAATTCTGGATGATGTGGCTTAGAACCCGGGGGAGAGGATGTGAAGCGAGCATTCCACATGGTTCTCAGAGAGGACCTCGGTTACTCTGGAGCCCTGGCCTGAACCGCACTGCGAGCTCTCGCTCCACCTCTGGGCTGCCTCGGTTTCCACATCAGAACAAGCCGGTCGGGTTCCACTAACACACAGCACACGCTCGCCCCAGGGGCTGGCGTCAGCCCTGCGTGGCTGGGGGGGGGTCTCAAGAACCCCTCCAAGCATTTGACACCGAAGTATATGGGGAAGGTGTATGGCACAGTTTTAAAAACGGGTCCCTTCTGGGGCCTTCCTTCAGGATTTCTGGGCAGACCGCCAGCTTCTCTTACCAATTAAATGCCCCATTTGGCCGGCTGGGGGGCCCTTGGGCAGGAGGAGAGATGCCTGCTACCACCGCTGTCTGGATGTAATTTGGGGGACGGGGGATCTCATAAGGGAGAGGGGGTGCACGTGAGACGTGATCACGGCAGAAGCACCCCCCGCGAGCTCCCCAGAGGGGAAGAGAAGCCCCATGTCCCAGCCCCAGCACAGGGTCTTCTGGAAGGACACAGTCCTTGGATAGCTGGGGCCAGGGGCTGGGGAGGGAGGGGAGGTGGAGGGTCGCTGACGGCACCGTGGCCGAGGGATCAGTGGGAGCGTGCACTCCTCTCCCAAGAGCTGCCTCGGGGGACATTGGGAGCCCCAGTTCAGCAGTGAGACTAATAAGGCAGCCGTCAGAATGGATATGTGGTGCTAAGCTCACGGTCCGCAAAACTCCAGATGCTTTGTGCGGCTGCGCAGAACCAGGAGGAGGCGAGCCTGTAACGCGGGTGAGGGAAACCCGTTCGGGGGCACCTGAACCCATCACAGGCTGGAGAGGGGGGTGCCAGGTGTGAGCGGGAAAAGGAAGCGCCCACACCCTGCGGCCTCCACCTGGCTGAGCAGCCCAGAGGGGTCTAGAGGCAGCGAGCCGGCGGAGGACGGTCCCAGGAGGGCCGATGAAGAAGGCTGTGGGACACACGTGTGCACACACGTGTGCAAGTGTCCGTGTATGTTGGCACATACATGCACTAGCTGGGGAGAGCCTTAGAAGAAAAATGTAACGAGATGATTCAGAGCAAAGCCAGGTGCCGGGAAAGGAAGCAGAGGGAAGATGAAAGGCAGGCGTGCACCCCTCCCCCCACACCCCTTCCGGAAGCTTCCGTAGGGCGGGAGGCCTCCTGATGGCTCCCATTTGCGGAGGCCGGGCCACTGGAGCCGCCACGACGCTGGGGCCACGTGGCTGAGAGGACACGTCGAGTGGGGGGCCAGTGACCCGGAGGGGGCTATCTCAGCCCACGATCTAACTACCAGATGGGCCCTCTCCTCTCCCGAAAAATCAGGAAATCCATCTGAAAGGCAAGACAAATGGCCGTGGCTGCCTCCTTCCCATCTGCAGTGATATGTGGACGCGGCGGCCGTGGGCGGCGCACACGCGCTCATTGATTCTGGGTATTTATAGCCGGGGATCCGTTATCAGCGGTGCTTATCAAAGGCTTTGGGCCGGCCCGACCCCAGCGGCTACTTCCAAGTGCCACTCCTTGGAGACCCGTCTCACTCTCTAACTCAGCGCGACAGCAATACTATTTCATGTCAGGCCCAAAGAGACCGCTTCCTGTTTTGCAGAGGACTTGTGCCTGATTTCAAGGCAAATTGAAGATAACTCGGAAACGTCGCCCGGACGCACGCGCAGGCCAAGGGCACTGCAGGCCGGGCTTCCCGCCTGGGATTTCACCTCCGAGGCCACAACTACCGATGGACGCCCGTTGGGCAGGACGGCCCCTCCATTCCATTTTGCCCCTAAAGCGCTGTGTGACGTGGGCCAAGTGGCTTGTCCTTGCTGTTTCTTATTTCCTTTGGAGGAACCACAAACTCCTCCATGTGATGATTTAAAGTCTCAGCTGTTGGGGGAAAAAATAAATAAATAAAGTTTCAGCTGTTCTGCCTGGCCTTCCGAACCGCTGCCCCAATAGCACCCCGGCCCCGTCGCCGGCGTCCCCCACCCGTCGCCCTGAATGCCTCGCTGGTCTCACAAGCAGGCCCACACATGGCCACCGCCCTGCTCTTGTGGGGCTGTTTCTCCACTCACAAGGCCGCCCCGACCCCACCTGTGGACGAATGACCACCGGCCAGGTCCTCACCACACATTCCCATTTTACAGATGGCAGGACTGAGGCTCAGAGCCGTGAAGAGACAAAGCGGTCACTTCCCAGAGCAATCCAATGCAGGTTCTGCTCGACTGCAGAGCCCCGAATCCCGCGGTGAGGGGAGGAGGAGGTGAAATCATCTTACACCCAGACGGGGAGCGGGGAAGATCCCCGGACATCGCGGGGAAGGTCCTGGCCTGCAAGGGCGGCGTGGGCTGGTCCCAGGAGGAAATGGGAGACAGCAGGCATCAAAAGTCCCCTGGAGCAGCCAGCCCTCCTGACAGCCTCCGTCTCCAGGGGCTCCCCAAACCCCGCCCTGGGGCAGCACTGCGCGGCCGAGAGAGAGCCCTGTACCCCCTTTCTTCACAGATGGAGAAACTGAGACAGAAGCATGTTCTCACCTTCCCAGTGTCCCGGGGCTGGTCAGGGTTGACACTCAGCCGAGAACCCAGTTCCAGGCACGGAATGAACCCCAGGCATCCCCAACTCATCCCGAGTACCTAGTTGTTGTCTCTTCTCTCTTTTTTTTTTTTTTTTTTTTAAGGATTTTATTTATTTGACAGAGAGAAACACAGCGAGAGAGGGAACACAAGCAGAGGGAATGGTAGCGGGAGAAGCAGGCTTCCTGCCGAGCAAGGAGCCCGATGCGGGACTCGATCCTAGGACTCTGGGATCTGACCTGGGCCGAAGGCAGACGCTCAATGACTGAGCCACCCAGGCGCCCCTGTTGTCTCTTCTCTTAACCAGTTTTCTGTAAAAGACTCCAATAAAAAGTTTCTCTAAAATATCTATTTTAACTATGATTTCTGTTCACACGTGCAAATGACTATAAACTTACAAGCTTGCAAACAGACCCCCATCAACAGTGATGGGCACCCCACGTCCAAGGCTTTCTCAGCTGGGGCTTCAGGGTCTCTATGCTGCAACCATAGAAACACCTTCAGACACCGGAAGCGTGCCCTCCTCTCCCAGTTCTGGGGCGAGGCTCTGGAATCCAGGTATCAGTAGGGCCGGGCTCCCTCTAGAGGCTCTAGGGGAGGACCCCTCCTGCCTCTTCCAGCTCCTGGGCTCCAGGTGCCCCGGCTCATGGCTGTGTCCCTCCAGCCTCCGCCTCCTTGTCACACGGCCCCTCCCCTCGGTCTGGGTTCTCTCCTCTCCTGACAAGGACACTTGGCACCAGGTTTAGGGCCCACCCAGTGAATCAAGGATGATCTCATCTCAAGATCCTTCGCTGAATTCCACCTGTAAAGACCCTTTCCTGTGGGCGCTTGGACGTATCTTTGGGGACACGATTTGACAAGGGCCAACTATGTTCCCTGCTGGAATTCTGAGCCCTTTAAGGGTTGTATGAGCTCTGCAGGCAAAAAAGGAACTATCACTTCCATCGTGGAAAAGGCCAGATTCAGACCCCCTAACCCACAGACGTGAGGGACTGAATCCCAGATCTGAGCAGACCTGTCCACTCAGTCAAGACCACTCTGGGAATCCAGCCCTGCTGCCCGCGGGGCAGAGTCACCTGACATGAGGCAGAAAGAGGGGAAGACAGCGTGCCCTCTGTGGGCAGATCCCCAAGAGAGAGGGGCTGGAGCCCCCAAGTCTCCTTGAGTTAAGCCTCTGGTCCTCCCCTGCGGAGGAGTGAGGGAGCCACAGAGGCTGCTGTGGGCAAGAGCCTCAGCACGCCCAGCTGGTGGCCGGCCACGGAGCTCGGACGCTGGGAGGGCAGTGGGTCGTCCCAGGGACACTGTCCCGACCCCGGGGATCCGGGCAGGCTGGCAGGAGCCGCCGGCCCCCACGGGCGGGGAGACAGTGAGGCAGCAATGCCTCTCTGCCCCATTGCCTCATCCCCCAAAGGGCTTTGATAAATGGAGAGATAGGCCCGCTCATCCTCGGGCGCCGCGGGGGAAGGGTGCCCTGTCACTAAAACGGGCCCGAGTCCTTATCACGCGGTCACTCCACAAATCACGAAAGACAGGCTGACGTCAGCCCCTCGGAGGGGCTCCCGAGAGGCCGCTAATCCTAATGGATTTGCCCAAGTGGAGATAAAGAACCTCCTCGTTCCTCCCGCGCTGTAGTAATTCACTTTACAGATGGATTCAAGGAAAGCGGCTGGGCGGGGGGAGATGGTCACTTGCGGGGCCTGCAGCAAAATGAAAGAGGTCGGGTCCCTTGTTCCAAAACCGCAGAGAATGTGAAGCCAAGCGTGGGCCCTCCTGAGAGCGGGGCCGTGTGCTCCTGGCCGCACGTCCGTGACACTGGCCCGGCCCCCTCTCACGTGGAGGACTTAGAAAAGGCGCGACCTGGCGCATCCAGGGGGGTCAGTGTGGGGGCCCGGGGCCCCCAGAAAGGGGACTGTAGTTCTGAGATCAAAACCCAGCTCTTCCTCCCTCTAAGCTGTGCTGCCTTAATTAAGTGCGTCACTTGACCACTCTGAGCCTCAATTTCCACACCTGTAAAATGGAGGGATGCTACCTCTCAGCACGGCCGTGAGGCCGAAGTGCAGGCCAATACGAGGCCCAGAAGAGGCGATGAATACATGATGCCTGTTCTTACTGATGGGGTTGCTCATACCCTTCGTGACCAATGGGGGCATAGCCTTAGCATGCCGAGGGAGGCTCTGGCTCCAGAGCCCCGGGTTCAAATCCCGGCTCCATCACTTACCAGCAGGGAAGCTCGGGCAAGCGATTTCACGGCTCCTGCCTCAAATCCCTCACCTTTAGGCTAAGATGGCATCGCCCCAGCCAGTAGGTTTGTGTGGGGGTGCATGAGAAGGGCAATGCCTAGCACCTCCAGGACGGGTGTGGGGGAGGGGCAGACCTGTTTGTGGGGGACGCAGAGGGCAGAGGAGGAGGGCCACCCTATCCCGTGGGAGGAGGTGGGCACACCTGGGTGGCATCTCTACCCAGTAAAGCAGCAACCCGGCGGAGACGCGGGGGATCTGTGAAGTCAGATGCCCAGGAGAAAATTCTTACAAAATTGCAAATACAAAGCTCGATCTACCCAAGGATGTGAATCAGGATGAGGAAAGTTACAAAACTCACCAAGATTGCAAACACCTCGGAAAACATCAAAGAGTATCCGAGCTTTTCCCTCTGGGTTGCCTGGCCCACGTCTGTGACATGGTTTTCCGGTATTGGGGGCCTCAACACGACCATCCTTTTGCAATCATATCATTTTTTCCCTAAAGATACCAGAGAGATAACTCAGTCCTGCTGCGGCGTGGGGAATTGGAGTTCATCTGTTTCCCGCATGATTCTGACTTTCAGAGTTTTCGTTTCTGTTGTGAAGCAAGACGAGGGGTTTGCGTATCTTAGTACCGCGCACCCGCTGTCGATCAGCTTGTTTTTAGGCTCCTGCTAAGATGGTCCTTCCCATCACCCTTCATTTTGGAATAATCAGTAACTCCGAAATAATGGGCAGAAATGCTGTGAAATTAAGGCGAAAGCAAAAGCAATTCAAACGATTTTTTTTATGTCTTTTTTTTTTATCGAGGTAAATACACAGCACCGGAAATCCGCTCTCGGAACCACTGTCACGCGTCCGGCTCAGTGGTCCTGAATCCATCCACCTGGTCGCTGCACCACCGCTCCCATCCACCTCGAGAGCCGTTTCATCTCGTAAAACGTGAAACACCAGCTCCCCAGTCCCCACCCCAACCCCCGGTCACCATCCTACCTTCTGTCTAGTCTGAGGACTCCAGGTCCCTCCTGTAAACACCGAGCAGTCACGCGGTATTTGTCCTCGTGTCTGGCTTATTTCGCCCAGCATCGTGTCCTCCAGGTTCATGCGTGTCATAGCAGGTGTCAGAATGCCCTTCCTCTTTAAGCCTGGAGAATATTCCGCCATGTGGATGGACCGCTTTTTGCTGGTCCATTCACCCACCAGTGGATACTTAAGTCACTCCCACCTCTTGGCTGTTGTGAATCATGCCGTCATGAACATGGGTGGACAAATACGTCTTCAAGACCTGCTCTCAAGTATTTTGGGCAGAGCGAGAAGCAGACTCCCTGTTGAGCAGGGAGCCAGACGCGGGACCCAATCCCAGGACCCCGGGATCATGACCCAAGCTGAAGGCAGACACTTAACCGACTGAGCCACCCAGGCGCTCCTCTGTTTCCTTGATGACTTTTGATTGACATTTCCCTGCTATTTCAAATGCATTTTTCAACTTGATGCTACATTGTACTGAGCTACGCTGGTGCTCTTCCGCCCGATGTGTTACATTGTTGACAGCCACGTGTCCAAGTGTCTTCAGGACATTGTGCTGCATTGAGGCACCTCCTATCCCCCATCATGGAGAAACACCAGACCTGATGCCTTGAGATGTACCCGATGTGTTTTATTAACACAGAAGTGTTCGGGCGCTTGTACACTGTGCCCTACAAATCTAGGAATCCCGTTGAGCTTTATTTTGCCAGGACTCCCACCCCCCCCCAAAAAAAGGACAAAAAGCATATCTGCTTTTTAATCAGATCAGGGGATCAGGATCTCCTGATTATAAACAGATAATCAGATCCCCTGCATGACCAAGTAAATTCTTAAAGGAGAAACCTTTCATTTTTACTAGACTGGATAGGAACTGAATCCCCCACTCACGACATGACTGATCTGACGATGGGACACATTCTTCAGGGACAGGCGTCTGACCCCATGAATGTCATACTTGACTCCTCCTGACCACAGACACCCCGCCCCCAGGGTCAGGGGCCATAAGAAGGGCTGACACCACCGTGCGATGTTGGCCACATCCCTAGGGATCGCCCCGGTGGGCGTGGGCGGGTCCCCGGAGGCCAATGTAAGCCCAGAGCCCGGGGCAACTCAGCTATCTGGGACACGTGACTGGAAACATACCAACGCATCCCCCCAAACCCACCGTCCCTCACCTGGACCCCAAAGCAAGGGCAAGTCAGAGAGAGAAGGCACAGCAGCTGTACCTACGGCCATTCAAATATCTCCCTCCCAGTCAGCTAAGGGCCCAACTCTTGATTTCAGCTCAGGTCATGACCTCAGGGTCCTGAGACTGAGCCCCATGTCTGCCTCCTCACTCAATGGAGAGTCGGCTTGAGCTTCTCTCTCTAGCTCTCCCTCTGCCCCTCCCCCAATCGCATGCACACTCTCTCTCTCTCTTTCTCTCTCTCTAAAATAAATAAATAAATCTTTTTTTTTTTAAATCTCACTTTTGCAAATATAAAGAAATATGCACGGCCTCGTGAGCACAGTGGGGTCCCAGAGTTTACCGTCGCAATAGATCGTGTGTATGGGAAGATCTCCACGTTCTAGGCGTGGTTTCAAGCAGCTTGGATCCCCGGGGGTCCCTTCTGGTGAACAAAGTCTGTGCTCCTAAGACCCCAAGATCCCAAGGTGACTGCGGGTCCCCTCACCAAGCCTCTCGAGGACCCTGGGCCAGATCACCTGGGGGGTCAGTCCTGGCGGGGACAAATGTGTAGCACTTCCCACCCAGTCTGGTGCCAAACCCGGGGTCAACCCCAGATGCCCCGTGTGGGCTGTGGAACTGCCCCTCGGATGGCCCGAGGCCCCTGACGCCCCAACAGCCCGAGCCTGCAAGCTTCCCCAAGTCACTTTTCCGTGGCTTGCTTTTGCTGGTCCTCTAGGACCCCCTCCCGCAGCCCTCGCCCTGTCACCCCTGCAAACTCACAGCCAATCAGCTCAGAGGCAACGAGGGACCAGAGCGCCGCACACCCCCAATTCCCAGAGGAAATCCCTTCCTCTCTCACCCCCCAAATTGTCGGTAATCCGATAAAACTATCACAACCCCTTTACATCAGTCCTGTAAATTACAGAACCCGGGTCAAGGCTCTCTTTTTCCACGGCAGTGTAAAAATAGCCGATTCTTCATTGAGAGAGAACTTGAAACAAAAGTAAAGCTGTGACCTTGGGGAAAACGCAGCCGGCCGTGACCCTCTAGGGATCCCAGCTCAAGCCGCGGGGTGTCCGCCTCCTCACCCCCACCCAAGCGTGCCCCAAGCCTTCCTGCTGAGTGCAGGAGGAAGAACAGCCGCGGGTCTCCGTATCATCAATAATTAATCGGGGTACATCTGGGGTCAACACAGATTCGGAGAATGATACCATTTTCGGTGGGAATCCAGCACCTGGTTTGAAATCTGAGAAAATAAGTGGTGGACCACGGCCGTAACATTGTCCCTCCCAGGGTAGAAGCACGGCGCATGTGGTGACATTAGAAGGGACTTTTCTCTCAAGTTCCCAAAGATCGGAATCACACTCCTTCCTGTCACGGCTGCTCATCGGCCCGGGGAACAAAAACTCAGTTCTCAGAAAGAGTCGCCCACCACGCACGGGGCTCCTCTTGACAAAAAGCAGCTCTGGAAATGATCAGAAAACATTAAAGGAGCAAAATGCGTTTGGCAGCCCCCCGTCTGGGGGGTGAGTTTCCACTTTGTTGCAGACGAAAGCGTCTGCTCACTCAATTAGGTTGGAGGAAAATGGAAAATGGCTAAAATTCATTGTCGAAACTATCTCATTTCTTAGCAAACGCTGTTTACTGTTAAGGGGGGGGAATGGTCTGCTTCAGCTCTGAATAAAGTCAATTTGGGGAGATCCCGGATACCGGAGTCCAAGATAAAAGGGAGGACCTGCTTTGACATATGAGTTCACCAGCTGATTCCTGCAAAAATGCAGGGATTTGAAATGAAATCACGGAACTAACCAAGATTGAAACGTTGCAGGACATCCAGAATGACAGGCTGGGTCCCCGGCTCGGACGGTAATCTGTAATGAGGCCTCTGATAATGGGTTGGGAGACCAGCTGTCCGCCCGTGTGGCGAGATACACACGGAAGACGTCTGCCCAGCCAAGTCTGCGCTCCCCCGGGCCTCGTTCATGCTGCGGAGATGACGCGATCCACTTGCCGAGGGTTTAGGGGCAAACTCACCTGCAGCAAACGAAGCGCGAGCCGAGAGCTTTGGAAGCCCCTTACCGGCACTACAACGTGTGGGTGTCTGTGTAACAGGATCTTGGGGAAAACAGTGGAAAGGGTCCCAGAATGCTTTCGATTTATCGCTGCCTTTCTCAAATGTGCCTGCCCAGGGCACCCTTCTGGGTAGAGAATCTCTTAGGATAGGGATCCACGGAACACACTTTGGGAACAGTTCACGCCCATCTCCAGCGTTCAGGAGAGCTCAGTCCCAGGAGCCCCATGAATTCTAGAATTCAACCTGTTATTGTTTCCTCTCCATCCTGTCAGGGTTTCCTGGGCACAGGCCCGGCCCCTCGGTCCCCCCAGCGCACCCAGATTACCCACAGACGCGCTCAGGACATCGCGAAAGACGTGATGTGCCCCGGCTCCATTGATAATAGGTAACAAGCCTGCTGATGCTTTGAAATGTATTTTTGAAGTATTCTTTGAATATTTATACATTTGAAGTATATTTTGAAATAACCTTAAATGTACAGAAAGTCTGCACAAGGGGCACCTGGGTGGCTCAGTGGGTTAGGCCTCTGCCTTCAGCTCCGGTCGTGGTCTCAGGGTCCTGGGATCGAGCCTCTGCATCGGGCTCTCTGCTCAGCGGGGAGCCTGCTTCCCCCTCTCTCTGCCTCACTGCCTACTTGTGATCTCTCTCTCTGTGTCAAATAAATAAATTAAATCTTTAAAAAATTTTTTTTAATTTAAAAAAGAAAGTCTGCACAAATAACACAAAGGACACCTGTGTGCCCTTCGCCAAGACTCGCCAAGTGTCAACGTTCATCCCACCAGTTTGCTTTCTCCATCCGTCTTTCTTTGCATATCCTCGGATGTCTTTCTCCGAATCACTAAGTTGCCAACCGCCTGCTACTCTGTGCCCGGAGGGCTGGCTCGGGTATTGTCACAAAACAGCATGGACAAAGTTTAGCCCCCACAGCTCTGGAACTGGGAAGGCTGAGATCAGGGTGCTGGGGGTTCGGCTTTAGGGGAGAGCCCACTTGCTGGCTCATGATGCCGATATCCCGCTGGTCCTCGCTTAGTGGAGGAAGAGAGAGCGCTCATGCGGTCCATGGATCGGGCTCACACCCCTGACCACGTCCTACCTTAACCACTTCCTCCCTCCCCGTGCAACCACACCAGGCCCTGGGTCTTCGCATGTGCTTTGCGGGGGCCGGGGGGCGGGGGGCACGACTCAGTCCACAGCAGTCCTTAAGTACTCCGGCGCCTATCTTTTAATAACAAGGATGTTTTTTCACATCGCCAAAGTACAACTATTATTTTTAGGAATGAATAGGGTTTTTAAGGAGGTTTACCGCAACACCGTAACAAGTTAACTTATTAACAAGTTAATAAGTTCTGAAAATTGACCATTGAAACACTATCATCTAATGCACGAGCCTTACTCCGACTTTTCCAACCGTCCCCATCACATTCTTCATAGCCATTTCATTTCAAAATAAGATTGATTGATCATCACACGTAGCCATATGCTTTTTGGAGTCTCCATTATTCTGGACGATTCTTCAGTTCTTTGTCTTGACGCTGGCACCTTGAGGGCAGCTACGGACCTGAGGCTGTGTCCTTGGTGTGTGCCGTCGGGAGTCGTGTGCTGTCACCCAGTCTCAGCAATGGCGATGTTGACAAGGATTGCTTGGAGAGGGTGGTGTTCCCCAGGCTCCCCTACTCACCCCTTGGAATTTAACGTTGTCACCCATGGAAAGATGCTTTGAGACAATCTAAAGAACACATTCTTCCTTAAATTTTCCCAACCATCCTGGAGTATGACCCTACTCTTGCCTATGTCACATGCTGGTTGCAAAATTGTCATTTTCTGAGGCTACTGTTTTGTCCACATTTGTTAGCTGGTGATCCACTGTGAAGATTGTTCTCTTCTCCACTGTTGATTCACCGATCCTCCTACAGATTCATTATCAACGTGGACTCGGGGATTCACACTCTCATGATGGGATTATAACCCATTATGATGATGGGATCCCCTGTTCTTGTCTGATGGGAGCTCAAGTGGCTCCTATTCTCCGGTGTATCCCTGGACGGGGCTCTTCACTTCTCATATACAAATGGTCTTCGGGGAGCATACAGGCTACTTGAAACTGTACCCCAAAGATGAGACGTCTCTGTGTTTTGTGAGGGGGTAGAGGTCCAACAGCTTCCATCCCATTTTCAAAGGGACGGCTGCCTCCCCCAAAGAGACAAACTGACTCGAGTGGGGACTTGGATGGATGTGACCCTGTTATCCCAGCCACCTCTGTGTCACAAAGGAGCACAAACTGTGCTTCCAGTGGGGGTGCTCCAAGAAGAGGGCTTTCCGTCCTCGGCTCCACGGGATGTCAACAAGGTGGTACGAGGCGGCTCTGTCGGGTCACAGAGGAGCTTCCCTGTGGGGGAGAAGGACAGTGAGGACATCACTGCCCCCGTCCCTTGGAGTCAGCCTGTGCTCAAGGCCTGAGGATGTCGGGGGAGAATGATCTGAATTCAGAACCCATCTGAAACCGCTGTAGCCGTGTGACCTCTCCACCATGTTGAACAGTGAGGCCAGGGGCCCGCACTCCCTCTGGGCGTTAATGTCCAAAGGGCTTCACTGCAGAGGCCTCACCCTGCGTGGGGACCTGGCCACGCACTCACAGCGGCTGCCGTGTGCAGGGTCTTGAGCCCACCCAGCTCCCTCAACTCTGGCCACAAGCACGGGTGTGGATGAAAACCCCCTCCCATCCTACACTCGAGGAAACTGGGGCTCCGACAAGCTTTGTCTGCCATCCCACAGCTCGTAAGCGACCCAAGAGGCCATGAACTTAGCTAAACCCACCACTTTCAGCATCCAAAATCCCAATCCTGTCAACACAGGCAAGACACCCCTCACCCCTGGCCTTGGGGCAGAGTTCAGCTCCAAGTCCTTAGAAAGGGGCTCTGGTAGATGGCAGTGAGAGTCCTTAACTCTACCCTGCACCCATGGCTGCAGTCCCCCCACACCCTGGGTAGAGTAGACCTCCCGCCCACTGGTGGGGGCTCGTCCAGCTGACTCACTTTGAACAGGAAAACATCATCCAACACAGGAAAATCAGGACTTAAAAGATGATTTGGGGGTGGACTTGTGAGCCGCACCCCTGCCAGTGCTACGAGAAGATTACACCCATGGAGACCTGCTGGTCCCTGGAAGAATCAACACACGGAGGATGTCCTGGCCCAGAGCCAAGCCCAGATGAGCCCACTGTGGGTCAGCCAGACCCAACCAGGCCACAGACCTGCCCCGTGAGCCAGGCAACCCAGCAAGAAATACATCCTGACGGGTGTGTGCCCGGAGTTTGAGAGTGGCTTGTTACACAGCACTACTGGGGCCATAGCTGACTGATACGGAGATAGTACAGGGGACACCTGACCCCCTCATTTCACCCTCACTTTTTAAATTGGCACAATCTCCTTCCTATTTGTGTGTGCTTGTGCCTCTGACCATGAACTTCGTGGTCTTTTTCTATGGGGGCAGGGGGATCCAGGGGAACAGTTGGATGACAATCCCATCTGGAGAAAAAAAGACACACTTCCCATCAGAGTAACATGTGAGTCTGGCCCCAAGCTTGAAGCTGGAGAAAGGGACAGGGAAGGTGCATAGCCAGTAAGGGCACAGAGAAGGGCCCCTGTGAAAATGTCCTCTGTGAAAGAATCAGCCCTAAGCCAAGACTTGGAGTTAAGGCCCTGATAAGAGCCGCAGCCCAGGGAGGACACCAGATCTGGCCTGGCCTCGTGGGT
>CM053613.1:2154696-2179112 GCA_028646535.1 Procyon lotor
AAAAAAAGACACACTTCCCATCAGAGTAACACGTGAGTCTGGCCCCAAGCTTGAAGCTGGAGAAAGGGACAGGGAAGGTGCATAGCCAGTAAGGGCACAGAGAAGGGCCCCTGTGAAAATGTCCTCTGTGAAGGAATCAGCCCTAAGCCAAGACTTGGAGTTAAGGCCCTGATAAGAGCCGCAGCCCAGGGAGGACACCAGATCTGGCCTGGCCTCGTGGGTGCTCTGAGGCCTCATGGGGAGGCTGAGGCTGATTACAGGACAGCACTGAGAACGGGACAGACATCTCTGGACTCTTTCTGTCACTCTGGCTTCCCCAGGAGGGAGGGTGGGTTCCCACAGAACGGATTCCCAATGACCTAAATGCAAGTGGGGGTGGCGGGTGTGGGTTTTCCTGAGGGCACCTTGGCCATCGCGCCCTCTGCTCCCTCTTCCTTCACGCGCCACATGGCTCCCACCCTGCAAAGCAAGCATGGTGATGAGGTTGGGTCATGGCTCAGAGCTGGGAATCACACCCATGTCCACAAGGGGATTTCGGCATTCTGTTGACCTCTTTGGCTCCCCTGTGGCCATCTTTCACTGGGGACACTAGAGGGAACCACCGTACAGAGCTCCCATCCCTGAGCCCCAAGCTGGAGGGTGATTAACCCCCAATGAGGAGAGGAGCCCTAATCACTCGCCCGTCATCACTGTGTGCCCCCCACACCCCAAGACCCCAATGATCCATGACGAGTCGGCTCAGGCTGAATCAACAAAACCAACACTCCCAACTCCAGACCTTCCGAGAAAAACGTCTTGTTCTGAGAAGTCTACGAGTTAGCTGCGGGTTTGGGTGGGGGGGGAGGCTGCCAAGGGGTGCTCGGGAAAACGGGAGCCCCAGACCCACAGAGATGGCCCTGAGGGGCAGGGGAGCCGCAACCCAGGTCTGTCGGAGTCTCCTGACTAGAGCCCAGTGGGAATTCCCGGCTGAGACCATCCCATTGTCTGGGGAACTCTTATCTGCCAAGGCAGACGGCCCTTTTCACGGACATCTGCCAACCCTTGTCCCAGTCTGGATCTTGGGTTTCCACGGGGAGGCAAAGGCCGGTGTCAGGAGACGGGGCCACTCCAGAGGGGGCACACTCTGTTTATACACAGCAGTGCTGGGCGCCGGCTCCCACGGGATCGTGTGTCTGTGTGCACAGGTGGCCCAGAGGGCCGTGCTCCACTCACACGATGCCCGGGCGGCTGGCTTCCCTCCCTCCCTCTTTCTCTCCTTCCTTCCTTTCCTCCTTCTCACCCTCCCTCCCTCCTTTTCTTCCTTCTTTTCTTCCAATAGATTGGGTCCCTCTTCTGCTCCAACTGTTTTCTTGCCAAACAATAGGATTTGAGCAGTCAGCAAGCCTCCATCGCAGCCCACAGATAGCTCACGGGCTAGAGAAATCCTCAAGTAGGCAATTGCAACACAAGACAGCAGACGATGTGACCAGTGGCAGGGGACTGAGAGGGTCCCTGGGGGGCTACCTAACCCAGCCCAGGGCTAGGAGCCCTGGGAACAGTTACCTGTGGAGCCCAAATAGGATCCTTGCTACTGTTCTGCAGGAAACCAGGGTAAGGCGGGAATCTCTTCGGAAGCACCACGGTCTGTTGGGAAGCAGGTCTTTGAATGCACTCGGACCTTGCAACGGATTATAGTTGGAATTAGAGTCCTTGGAATCGATTGCAGTTACCCCTATAAATCCCAATCATCCTAAATTAATTTCAGCTCCAAATATCTTTCGTTCTTGGCATACCTACCACCCTTCCACAGAACACATTTTTGCCAAGAAGAGTCTCCTTTGTCATGTCACCATGAAAACAATCATCAGGAAGACCCCATAATGACCCCAGAAGATAATGTTAAGTGGGGAGAGGCAAAATGGGGCCCTGAAGACCGTTACTGGCCACAGCTGTCTGAGTTTGTCCCTTCCCAGTGCCCGACGAAAGCGACAGCAAAGGGACTGGAAAAACATAAACCCGCAGGGAGGCAGAGGATAGAAAGGCAAGAGAGGCAGCCGTTTCTGGAAGGTGCACAGAAAATGAGCCGGCGAAGCTCAGGCCGAGCAGAAGATCTCAAGAAAGCCGCGCCACAGTGGTGGCCATGGGAAGAGCCTATCTACACAGCAGGATCCTCCGGAAGCCCAGCTCGGACCCCGAGATCCTCCTCAGCCTGCCTCTGTTGCTCATGTCTTCCCAAAGACCTTCAACTGCGGTGACAACACCAATGTTTCCTTCCATAGTCTGGTTTGTGCTTCTTACTCCATTTCTCAGAACCAAGCGGTGTGTTGTTGAGGACTGTGGCCGACATTGGCCAGAGGGTCACCAAACCCGTTATGATGGAATGAACTAGAAACGAGGTACACCACCTCCAGGCCAGGCCTGTGCGACTTACCCCGCTCTTTCCTTCTGTTCACCCTCAGCCAGCCCAGTGCAGGGCCCCAGACGGAGGGGCCAAGGCTCTGAGGGATGGCTGAACCTCCGACGTGAGAGTCCTGGGTCCCTGCAGGACTGTGTGGAGCAGAGCGCCGACCCCACCTGCACTGCACGGTCACAGACGAGAAATACACGCCGACCGGATGAGGCCGCTGTCCCTGGGGACTGATGCTTACACCAGTTAATATACCCTGATTGGTAAGGGAGTCTTGCATGGGTAGTGAACCCAAGAAAATCGAAGCCATTATTTTTCAGAAACACAGTCCCTCCTCCAGAGAAGGTAAGGAGTTAGTAAATGTTTGCTGAACAAATCAATGAACAAACAAGACTGCTCTCGGACTGTGGTTTCAAAGTCATGTCTGCACAGGCCTGGAGGGGAGCACAAAACATGGACAGTTGTTTTGTGAGGGTGGTGGGGAGGGGTGATATTTTTCCTGTTATTCTTAGGATAAGGTTATTTTGCGATAAACACAGAGGGAATGTGGAATGGGCCTCTCCCCCATTATATATGGCATGCGTAAAAACATCCAGGCACACAGCGCTCCAGACAGATGTTTCTTTGCAAGCAAAAGCTCATTTCTCCCAGAGCGGGCAGGATCTGGTGAGAGGGCATTCCTTTCTAGGGACCCCACTCGGCAAACCCACCCTCCCCGTTCCCCACCTCCTCGGCCCTACATCCCTAGGAAAGCGCACGCGCACACACACACACACACACACACACACCCCACAAACATCCTCTCCAACCTTCAAGGCTGAGTTCAGATGTCATCAGGCCAGAATTCCCCACCCCTCCTGTGTCCCTCCTGCGTGTCAGCTCTCTGCTAGGCCATCTTCCCACTGTGCCTCGAGGTGCCCAGGGGACGGCATCCCTGGGGGTGGGGGGCTAGCTCACCACACAGACCACCCACGCCCACAACCCAGATGCCCACTTGCTGGCTGAGACAATAACAGCGCCTGCCCATAGAAGGTTTGCGAAGAGTCGAGTTAAGGGTGCATGGAATGTTCTTAAAAAGAGCACTGGCCCGTCTGGGCCATTCAGTAAGCCTTGGCGCTGATGTGAACACTGTGACCGCATCCAGCTCTCACAATGCCTCGTCAGCCCCCAAGGGCGATGGACATCCCCCTCCCCAGTCAGTGGCCTCGAGCCCAGCACTTGACGCGCCGCACGTAGGACCGACCTGAGAACTTGGCCAGTGGCCCGGGAGCCGAGACCAGGCCATGTCTGCTGATGGAGGCTGCATGGCTAGCTGGACAGGAGGCAGGCTGCCCTGCGACCTTGGGACTGTCCCCACCATCAGTCCGGCCGCACCCCAGAGCCCAGCCAGAAACTCAGCCCCAGGGGATGGCTGCAGGGACTGGGGACTTGTACCCGGAAAAGACTCAGGAGATGCATCAGTCACCCAGAAATGGGGGTAAAGAGCTTAGGGATTGTTCTCGAGTGAACAAGGCAGACCAACTCCCTGCCCCCCTGGGCTTGCATTTTAGAGAATCCAATAAATAAAAAGGAGAACAGAGCAATCCAATAAATAGATACACAAAGCCACAGGAGCTGGTACGAAGTTGTAAGATGAAAGATAAAAGCAGGTAAACAGGGCGTAAGGTGCTGAGCCAGGCCGGGTGGGTGAGGGGACACAGTTTTGGGGTCAGGGAAGCTTCTTCTCAGCAGGCGACCACATGTCCTGGCGACCTCTGCCCTCAGGCTTCGGGCTGCTCCGGCCCATGGGAAGCCCTGATTAGAAGAATGGAGGGCACGAGGAGGGGGAAACGGGGGTAGTCCCCTTCTCACTCTGCCCGTGCTCCCAGCTCCTGCCAGGTGTGCCCCGGCTGGATGGCCCGTACCCCCCAATCTGGCAGCATGGCCTCTGGCCCTTGTCCCTCCGCTCACTGCTGGGGACGATGACGAGGGTATCCAGCTGCGGAGAAGCTGCAAGTCCCCACAACCCACAACATAAGTGCTCCGAGGTGAAGCAAGGTGTCACCTCCCCTTAGCTGTTTCTCCTCTTCCCTCCTTCCCAAATTCGGATGGATATTTTCCCCCTCCTCCTTCTGTGTTGCTGTCTTTGCCCTTGCAAGGGAGAAGCTACTTGTTGGCAGATCCTCGAAGCTGAAGGTCCCCACCAGCATTTGCCCGAGGCCGTGGCCCTGAGGTCACTCTTCCTGATGGGTAATCATGCATCTGGCCCCTTCCTTTCCTTCTTTTCCAGCCCAGACCCTCCCTTGCCCAGTGAAAAGATAAATAAGCCAATGAGGGTATCACACAGCTCTGTGGTCAGCACTGTGGCCAGAGAATCTCAGAATCCCAAAATGTACTCCAGCCCTGGAAACAGCGGTGGCAGAAGGGGGCAGTGGGCTTGGCTATCTTCTGTGAGGACCATGGCTACCCACCCCCCAACTGCCTTCTGGAGTTGCGTTTGGGGGACCTACCCAGGCAGGGCGTGACTGTAAACACCAGCCATCACCGTGAGGGTTAATTTTATGTGTTGACTTGGCTGGGCCACAAGGTACCCAAATATCTGGTCAAACATTACTGTGGATGCTCCTGTGGGGGTGTTTTCTGGTCGGGTTAACGTTTGACCTGGTAGACCGAGGAAAACAGACTGCTCTCCCTCCGTGGTGGGCCTCGTCTCATGAGTTGAAGGCTTGAAAAGAACAAAAAGAGAATTCTCCAGCAGACTGCCCTTGGACTTCTCTGTAACTTGAGCTCTCCCTGGTCGTACAGCAGACTGCTCTCCAACTTGGACTAGAAAATCAGCTCTCTTGGGTCTCCAGCCTGCCAGCCCACCCCAGAAATTTTGGACTTGCCAACCTCCATCATTGTGTAATATAAGCCAATTCCTTATAATAAATAGCTTTCTCTACAAACACACATCATATTGATTCTGTTTTCCTAAAGAATGCTGGCTAATACAGTAACTCTCTCCCAATATATTTTTTGCTTTTTAAATTTTTTTATTTAAATTCAATTTAGGGGCACCTGCGTGGCTCAGTTGTTAAGCGTCTGCCTTCAACTCAGGTCATGATCTCAGGGTCCTGGGATCGAGTCCCACATCGGGTTCCTTGCTCAGCAGGGAGCCTGCTTCCCTCTCTGCCTGCTGTTCCCTCTGCTTATGTGCGTGCTCTCTCTCTCTCTCTCTCTCTCTCTCTCTCTGATAAATGAATAAAGTCTTTTTTAAAAATTCAATTTAGTTAACAATTAGTGTATTACTAGTTTCAGAGGTAGAGGTCAGTGGTTCATCAATATCATATAACACTGAGTGCTCATTCCAACAGTACCCTCCTTAACACCCATCACCCTCAGTGATGTACCCTCAGTTTGTTCCCTAGAGTTAAGAGTCTCTTATGGTTTGCCTCCCTCTCTGTTTTTATCTTATTTTATTTTTCTTTCCCTTCCCCTATGTTCATCTGTTTTGTTTCTTAAATTCCACAGCTAAGTGAGATCATATGGTATTTGTCTTTCTCTGACCGACTTATTTCACTTAGCAAAATACCCTCTAGCTCCACTCATGTCATTGCAAATACAAACAATTATAAGAGAATATTGTGAGCAACTATATGCCGACAAACTAGGCAATCTGGAAGAAATGGATAAATTCCTAGAAACATAAAACTACCAAAACTGAACCAGGAAGAAATAGAAAACCTGAACAGATCCATAACCAGGAAAGAAATTGAATCAGTCATCAAAACTCTCCCAACAAACAAGAGTCCAGGGCTGAGTGGCTTTCCAGGGGAATTCTATCAACATTTGAAGAAGAATTAATATGTACTCTTCTGAAACTGTTCCAAAAAACAGAAATAGGAGGAGAACTTCCAAACTCATTTTATGAGACCAGCATTACCTTGATCCCAAAACCAGAAAAAGACCCCACTAAAAATGAGAATTACAGACAAGTATCCCTGATGAATATGGATGCACAAATTCTCAACAAGGTACTCACCAACAGGATGCAACAGTATCACCAAAGAATTATTCACGGGGCACCTGGGTGGCTCAGTCAGTTAAGTGTCTGCCTTCAGCTCAGGTCAAGGGCTCTGGGTCCTGGGATCCAGTCCCACATTGAGATCCTTCTCAGCAGCGAGCCTGTTTCTCCCTCTGCCCCTTCCCCTGCTCCTGTGCTCGTTTGGTCTCTCTCTCTCTCTTTCTCCCCCTCCCTTTCAAATAAATAAATAAAATCTTTTTTAAAATAAAATAAAATCTAGTCTGTCTCGAAAAAAAAAAAGATTATTCATCTCAACCAAGTAGGATTTATTCCTGGGCTGCAGGGGTAATTCAACATCTGCAAATCAATCAACATGATACACCACGCTAATAAAAGAAGGGATAAGAACCATACAGTCCTCTCAATAGATGCAGGAAAAGCATTTGACAAAATACAGAACCCTCTCTTGATAAAACTCTCCACAATGTAGGGATAGAGGAAACGTACCTCAATATCATAAAGGACCCACAGCGAGTATCATCCTCAACAGGGAAACACTGAGAGCTTTCCCCTGATGTCAAGAACACGACCAGGATGCCCACTCTCACCACTGTTGTTCTACGTTGTACTAGAAGTCCCAGCATCAGCGATCAGACAACAAAAAGAAATAAAAGGCATCCAATCAGCAAAGAAGAAGTCAAACTTTCACTCATTGCAGATGGCATGATACTCTATATCGAGAACCCAAAAGATACCACCAAAAAATTTCTAGAATTGATATAGGAATTCAACAAAGTCGCGGGATATAAAATCAGTGCACAAAAATCAGTTGCATTTCTCTACACTAACAATGAGGCAGAAGAAAGAGAAATCAAGGAATCCATCCTATTTACAATTGCACCAAAGCAATAAGATACCCAGGAATAAACCTAATAGAACACTTATGAAAGAAATTGAGGAAGACACAAAGAAATGGAAAAACATTTCACAGTCACGGATTGGGAGAACAAATAATGTTAACGTATCTCCCAATAATTTTGAGGTGAAGTCCCTCGTGACCAATTTATTTTATAAATATGGGCTAAGGATACATTTATTGTCCCTAAGGAGCAGCGTGTTTCCTCCAAGGACCATATAAACTCGAAAGCTTTCCTTTCCCTACTCACTTTGACCACCAGGAATTTGCAACTCAGCCATCCGAACTTCGGAGGACGTCATGGACAGCATACATGCTTTGTACCGCGACCTTGTCCCCCAATTTCACCCTCCCTATTTATTTATTTATTTAAGATTTTTTATTTATTTGACAGAGAGAAACACAGCGAGAGAGGGAACACAAGCAGAGGGAATGGTGGTGGGAGAAGCAGGCTTCCTGCAGAGCAGAGAGCCCGATGTGGGGCTCGATCCCAGGACCCTGGGATCATGACCTGAGCCGAAGGCAGACGCTTAACGACTGAGCCACCCAGGTATTTAATACTGTTTTCCCTCCATCCTGATTTCTTATTTTTAGGTATCTGTTACTCTTCTAAAGCAAGCTCTTTCTACAAAGTGCTGGGAGCTAATGATGGATGGGCTGGCCAGTCTGTATCTGGAGGGTTCTCCTCCCCTCCCCACTGGCCCCTGTGGGCTGACACATACATACGCAGGGCCTGCTGAGACCAGGATCAGACAGCTGTCCACGCTGCCGTGGTAAGCCCTCACCAGGTAATCTGGGAGGATGGAGACAGCCAGGAGGGATGGCTTCTGCAGGCATCTTGAGGAACCATCTGTTGGCTCCGGTAAGACCGTCTGTCCGGCTGCCCATCACCAGGAGCCCCTGCGCAGCGGGAGACGGCTCACTGAGACCCAAGACCTCAGGGCATCGAGGGAACACGTCTCAACTGCCCCAGCCGCCACCAGTTCTTGGACTGGACAAGCCAGCCCGCCTTGGCCGGAGCACTCCTGTGAGCAGAAAAGGCCTTTGCCAAAGCAGATCTCAGACCGATCCGCCCTTGAGACCTCAAAGAGGGCATGGCGTGTCCTTGCACCTCCTGGCTGTGCTGTGGGCAGGGCCGTTGGGGGCTCACTCGCAGATGAGAAGCTTGAACGTAACAGTCTATTGCGAGGACGTACCTGTTAGGATCGGACAAGGCTGTGTAAGAAGAACCCCCAGTACAAAGGCACACGCAAGATGCAAGCTCATCTCTCTCTTTCCTGGCAGCCTGGAGTCCGAGGGTGGTCCACGGCAGGCCAAAGGCTCCATGCCACGGGGCTGTCCGAGGAGCTGGGCTCCTCCTCTGTGTCGCTCTCCCATGACCAAGGACATCGGCGTCCTCTCGTTTGTTCCCGTTGGCTTGTTATCTAGCCTGACAGGGAGAAGGAGCGAGGGCAGGGAACCGCCTCCCATCCCAGGACGTGGCTGACGGCGGCGTGCGTCCCTTCTTCCCACATCCCGTGGACCACAGCTCGATCCCGTGGCCACACCTGCCACAGGAGAGCTGAGCAAATGGCCTCCCGCTGGGTGACTGTGCTCAGCTAAGCCTCAGGGGGTTCCAACGCTAAGAGGACCACTGATGACAAGCGCCCAATTCTCCCACATTTGCTCACACTCTGCACACACTTTCCCAGTGACCAGCGCAGGGCTGGCTCTCTCCCGAAGCCTGGGGCAAACGGAGTGACCCAAGTCCTGTCCCTGCTGTCTTGAGGAACCTCAGCCCTTTCCTTCACCCCACTTTTCCAGTCCAGACCCCTGACCTATGCCCAGGCCTCTGAGCAGGCTCCTCGTCCCTAGAACCCCTCACTCTGTTGGTCCATCGCCCTCGTTGCTCTCAGGGACCATTCCCAAGTACAGATCCAGGAGCGTCGCCCCCTTGAAAATTCCCTCCTGCCAGGAGGATAAAGTCCAAACTCCTAGGTGAACACCGAAGCCCTAACCACTTGGACCCACTTGCCATCATACATCTTCGTCCCCTCCTCTATACACCTGGCAGCCAGACTAGCGGATCTCAAACTTCAGAGAGCTGCTGAATTACCCGGCGGCTTGTTGGTCCTGTTCCTGGGCCCCACTCAGAGATTCAAAGGCAGCGGGTCTGGGGGCACAGGAATCTGCCCATGTAACCAGATGGTCTGAGAAGTCCTCCTGAGGATCCTCAACGTGCTGTGAGTGTTCCAGCCTCAGGGCCCTTGCTTATGCTGTTTCTCCTGCCTGGGACACCATTCCCCCCTATCCTTCCATCAGAGCCCCCCAAGTCCTACCTCTGATGACACCTCCTCCAGGAAGCCTTCTGCAGACCTTGAGAGAGTTAATGCCCCTTCCCCAATGTGTATCTCTGAGCACTCCGCCCCCTCTTATAGCCCGTGGACCACCTGCCCGATGTGGGTATTATTTACACACAGTTCATTTTCCCCACTACCCCAGGGGCTGTAGAGGTGCTAATACCAGGGGGTGGGTGTGAACGAGGGGCGGGGCGGGGGGGTCGGAGCTCCGAGGACCTGTGCAGCAGAGGCTCCCGGCCCTCCCTGCAGCCCCGGACTGCTGGGGGGTCCCTCAGCAGACACATCTGGCTTAAAAAGGAAATACGCTCTTTCATGACTTCAGTCTTTTTATTTTTAGAACGGGTGACTCATCTCCACCACGGGGGCTCTGCCGGCTGCTCTCGGGATTGCTCGCCGAGGCTGAGCGCCTGTGCCCCGGCCAAGCAGGGTTTGGGGGAGGGGGCAGGGAGCCAGGCTGTCCTGCCGCACCCTGGGGCCAATCTCCAGCTGGGAGGCGAGGGAGTTGCCCCCATCCACCTGCCCCTCCAAAATATCTAGTCTCGGGACGCCTGGAACCCCCGAAGGGGCGGCTGGGCAGAGGGTGGCCTGTGTCATGTCCCATCTGGGGAATGAAGTCAGGATCAGTGAGCCGTTTCTAGAGGTCCCTGCTCCCCATCCTGTCCCCGTGCGGAGTGGCATGGAGGCGGCCGAGGTGTCCCCACACCAGCCTGGCTGGGTCCTCCTTAATGACCCTCGTCCGGCGGAAAGAGCCGGCTGCCAAGTCCCTGGGGCGGGAAGAAGGAGGCAGTTCCCATGCTTCATGGCCTCGTGGAGGATGGGGCAGCATTTCTAGTGATGACATTAGCGCACAGACCATGGGGCCATCTCCTCCGCCCGCCTTCCCGGCACTCCGGGCATTCCTCCCCCACTCACCCCTGCCCCTCGACACATAAATGCAGACCCTCCCTGAGCCCTTGAGACCCTCACCTCAGGGATTCGAACTTGCCATATTTTTCAATATGTATAACTCAGTTGTTTCTTTACTTCTTTCTTAAAAAAAAAAATGCATGCACGTTATAGAAAAAATAGAACCCCCACAAAAGCTGATATGGAGCGACAGAATAGGATGGAACATAGGATTGGAGACGGTATATGTGTTTTCTTGAAAGTACGCAAACAACTCCAGGAGAGAGACGAGGAGCTGGTACCATGGGGTGCTCTTGCCGGCAGCGGGGAGGGGGCTGGGGGAGAGGCGGGAAGCAGGCCGGCTTTTCTGGGGATCCCATTCTGTGGTTTTTGGGGTGGCGGGGAGCAGGAAAGGAAGGTGCGGGAGTCAGGAACATCCCCAAAGCCACCCGAGCTTCTGACCCCAATTGCAAGTTCAAGAGCCCCCAAGCCACTCTCAGGTCCCCTGCTCCTTAGGACTCCAGGCTCACCGGAGGCCCCGTGCTCACGGTGGTGGTTTTTACTGCAGCAAAAGGATATAGATCGAAATCAGCCAAGGACAGAGGTGCGTGGGTGCAGGTTCGGAATAAGAGCCCATGCACGGAGCTTCTGGTCGCCCTGTCCTCGTGGGGTCACTGGACAGTGTGAGCTCCACCCCCACAAGGATGTGTGACAGACACACAGTATATCACCAACCAGGAAGCTCCCCCCACAACGAGCTCTGGTCACAGGTTTTGTCGGGCTGGACCCCGCAGAGATGGTTGACCACCCACGTATCCAGCCTTTGGCCGCCAGCCCCTCTTGGAGATCAGCTGGAAGCAAAGCCCCTGGAACCAATCCCATTGTTACACTGTCCCAAGTGGCCCAAGGTCCCAGGTACACAAGGACACTTTGATCAGGCAGAACATTCCAAGGGCCTAAGACCCCCTCCCAGGGCAAAAAGCAGAACTCTCTTTGGATGGTTTAATTCATGACAACCCAGAAGGTCATACGGATCGATGACTAACCATCCCCGCGCCCAGGACGCTCCTGATTTTAGATGTGTCACAGGGAACCCCCAATCCCAAGCCCATCCCTCAGTCCCATGACAATTAACCACCCTGCATGTGAGCACCCTCCACCCTCCCAAACAAAGGTAGTGGCTTTGCTCCGTGCGGTCTTGGCTACACTGCAGTGACGTCTGCCAGAGCGCACACCCCGGAGGTCCAAGTGGGGCTCCTGCTGCCGGTCACCGGGGCATCGGAGTAGGAAGTGAGAGACAGACAGGGTCGGGTCTGTCCTCGAGGGTCAGGCGTGACTCCCCTCCCCTGCCCCTGCCACTCTCCGCCCCCACCAGCCCCCTCACTCCTAGGGTCTCCCACCTGCAGCAAAGGGCCCCAAAACGTACGGAAGGAAACAACTTGACCTTCTACACATCTGATACATTTCTTAGGAAGTTTGCTCCCAAGTTGGCTCTGTTCTTCACGCTGCTCTTATAAATGGGGTCTTGTGTGCCAACGTGTCCCCATGCAGACCTGCTGCGGTGGGTGGTTTCTCTGTAGGGACCGGGGCCCACCCGCTTTCCTGAGCGCTTAACCATCTTCCCTAGGGGAGGCTCTTGCGCTTTTCCAAAGAAGCTGTCCATCTCACTGCGACTGACGTGAGACTGTCCTTCTCTTCCCCGGCGTCCCTACCTCTCTGTACTTCCTCTTTCCCGGTTGGTCAGGCTACGCCTCACCCCAGAAACCCCATGCAGTAGCTGGTGAGCACCTTCCTCTCCACCCCGGTGGAAGGTGACGCTGACCGTGACTTTGATGGTGACGCCGCGGGCGCTACCCTACCCGCCATGATGCTGCCTTCCCTGTTAAGAGAGAACTACCTTTTCAGGTTAAAAACGTATCAACGTATTACTTATTTCTTCTGCTTTATGCTGAGTTTTATTTTGAGATTGGATGTGAACTTCACCCAAAACACCTTTGGGAATAAATCTAAGGGAATTATGAAATTACTTTTCTCTTTGGAGCTATTGTGACGGGAAATAATATTAACCGATTTTCTAGTATTCAACCATCCTTGCATTTCTGGAACCCACCCCACTTGGTCGTGATGTTTTATCCCTCTGATGTGATGTTTAATGCAGTGATTCGAATGTTTGCATCATGATTTCTAAGTGACATCTGCATGAATTTCTTCTTTCCGTGCTGTCTTCGGTGGCTTTCGGCATCAATGAGATGCTTGCTACATAAAAGAGAATTGGGAGCTTCCCTTCTTAAAGGAGCTAAGAGCAGTGTTGACTATTTGGTGTGGCAGGGGTCCTCCTTTGAAGCATTCTGGGTCTTTATCCCTTCTTGTCTTAAAGGAGCTGCTGTGTATGGTCCAGGCCTCCCAATAACCAAGCCTGTGGTCAGACTGGCCCCTGTGGTTCTTACTGCGATTGCAAGACAACCAGCAGGAAACCTTGAAAAAAATGCAAGCTTAGACCTGGAAAGTACACAGCTCATGTGGGGCCCCACAGCAAGGTCACAGCCAGAGAGACAGCGAGCACACAGACAGGGGGTTCTGCTTTTATTCAGGTCAAGGTTTCATGAGCTCGCTCTTTACTGGTAAAGTTAAAACATAGGAATGTAATTATTGTTTGTTTATTTTTTTTTCTTCAAAAATACCACTGAACTATATATACACTAAAAAATGGTTCAGATGGGGGACATCTGGGTGGCTCAATCAGTCAGTTAAGCGTTCAACTCTCGATTTTGGCTCAGGTCATGATCTCAGGGTCATGAGATTAAGCCCCGTGTCAGGCTCTGTGTTGGGCTTGGAGTCTGCTTGAGATTTTCTCTCTCTCCCTCTGCCCTCCTCCCTGCTCATGCTCACATTCTCTCACTCTTTCTCTCTTAAAAAAAAAAAAAGGTTAAGATGGTAAATTTTACATTGTGTGTATTTTAACACAGTGTTTAAAAAGAAAAAGAAGAAGGAAATCCATAAGAAATGTTATTTTTTAAAAATCCTGGACTTAGAGACATTTATTTATTCTATCACTTTATTATTACACTAATTTCCTCTCTTATCTTTATTTATCTGTCTTCTGTGTTTCTTAGCTTGTTCTATTGTTCTTTTTTCAACTTATTGAGCCATATACTTAATTCATCAATTTTCATTCTCATTTATTCATCTAAGTATTTAAGGCAATGACTTTTCCCATAAGAACAGCTTTAGCTGCATCTCATAAGCCCTGGTGTGTAGTACATAGACTAGCACTTCAAATCGTCCTCAAGAAAGCCTTCTTCTGTATTCCTATAACATGTAGTGCATTTGCCCACCAGGGCACTTTCTCTACATTACGCAATTCTGGCATGATGCCGTGCAATATAAAAATGCGAGCTGCAAATGTACTTTTAAATTTTCTAGGAGCAACATTAAAAGAAACAGGTGAAATAAATTTTTAGTATTTTATTTAACCCAATTGTGTCCAAAATATTATCATTTCGATGCATGATCAATATAAAACCGTTATTAACGAGATTATACAATATTTTTCTGTACCAAGCCTTCAAAATCTGGTGTGTATTTTACACTGACAGTATACCTTAATTTGCACCTGCCACATTTTTAGTGCTTACTAACCATCTGCCTAATGCAGAGCTAATAATATCTATTTCCAGAGCTACATGAGGGAAGGCACTGTCTTATACATTGTACCCATGCTGCCTCTCACATTGTGAGCGCTCCACTCTGTGATGCTTACCAGATTGAGGACTACATCTCCTCCTCCATTTACCCATCCGCTAGCCATCACTACCATTCACTTATCCATCAGCCGTTCCCCGGGTCTGTGCCTTTTGCTCCCCATTGCAGACCAAGAAGTATCTCCATGCTCTTCTCAGAAGGAACGTGTGTGGTTCGGCCTCAGCTTTTCGTACTGGCATGAATTCTTAGGAGCCCCAAGAACCCAGTCTGACTCCAGGTTGGAACTGCAGAAGACAGGTGAGCTCGGCTGCTCTCCCTGAGGAGCAGACAGGGGCAAAGCTGGCACATAAGGGTACCACAAAAGTCACCCAAATACCCAAAACAGTGTCCCAAATAAAGACAATTACAAAGAAGGGCAAAGGGCCAGTGACAGAGATTGCCAGTTGCCTACCTCATATCCATTTAGCCTTCCTTTATAACAGAAACTTGACACCATCTAGGGTGGCAGTGAACCTCACTAACAAACTCCGTTTCTCAACTTCCTCCACATCTTAGGATGTCATGGGACATGCTTCTGGTTTATGAGATGTACAACTAAGGGTTTTACATATCAGGGGAGTGCCTCCCCCCATCACCCTTTTTTTCTCTTCCTACCTGGAACTCATTCAGGATGCCTGGAGTAGCAGCAGCCTTCTTGTGACCATGAAGACCACAGCTACATGTGAAGGATGGCAGAACACAAACATGGAAGGGTTTAAGTCCTCGATAATAGCATAGAACTGCCGTACCATGGCCTGGGAATGACAAATCCTAGACTTCTCGCGACATGAGAAAAGAAAAATGGGGGAAGGAAAAGCTTCTCCTGTTGGAGTCACCACCGACTTGGCTGTACAGCTGGATGCAATGGCCGCCTGATATCAGGCCGAGGCACATCCTCTCATTCACTCAGATGCCCTGGCTTGAGTGATCGTTCTGAGCCAGGCATCCACCAGACGGAAGGCGGGTGCGTGGGTGCAGAGGCCTGCGCGCATCCGAATTTCGTCAGTCTTGAATTAAGAAACCCATGTAAACTGGCTTAAGAGGAAAAAAAGAAAAGAAATATATTGACTAGTTTACGTGGACAGGAGCCCAAACAAAAATGGCAGAATCTGGTCTTCTTCCGGGTCCTGCGTTGGCAGCAGCCTCCTGCTTCTGTCCTCTCTGCCAGAAAACCCCAACGGAAGGGGCTGCAGCGATAGCCCCAGAATTCTGGCCCACTGGACCAAATGGTGTAGCTCGAATATGCGTGGGGGTCCCATTCCATGCACCCACGTGCACACGCAGGCGGCAGCGGCTGATGGGCAGGCCAGCCGCGGGGGAACTGTTTTTCCTCCATCCGAGCAGCGGTGGGGCCCGCTCTGCCCCAGACAGAAGGGTCTCCCGGGACATGGAACTTTCAGGTTTAAAACTGGGGCAGTCCGAGGCCAACTAGGATGGTGGGTCACCCTCCCTGGTATAGGATCGCAGCAAAAACTGTGATTCTTCTCTAAGAGATGGGTGGTGAAATCGTGCACGATCATTTTAAAGAGAACTGGCCATTTTCCTTAAGAACAAGGAGAGCATTTCCTCCCCTGATCCTGCAGTCAGGTTCTTGACAGTGAGGATGCCAGTTCTGCCGGGCCAATCCGGCGGCCCAGAGGACAGCCTCCCCCCACCCCCAACCCGGGATGAATCCATGCATGGTAATCCCACCCTGTGCAGACTTCCCAGACCGTCCCCCATAAGAAAAGATCCTCATCTACAAACCATTCTCCAAGACACCCCGCCATCCAAAGTCTCTGGTGCCCGTCAGTCCCGCCCCCAGAAGGTCACTGCTTCCACCGACCGGCTCCCCCACCCCTGCGGTTGGCTCACGTATGGCAGGTCCTTCAGGGGCGAGAAAAGATCTTCACGGTATGGGTGAGCTCATAAGGTCCCACCGCATCCCTGGCTCAGTCCCACGGTCCCTCTGCCAGGATGCCACCAGGCTAGCTGGGCGGCTCCCGGCCAGCGCTCCCCGAGTCTGCTCGCCCAGCTCAGCGACACCTTCTCCTTAAGACTCTGCTCTGACAGAAGTCCCCAGTCCTTGTGGGAAGGCACAGAGCAACCAAGCCCCAGCCTCCCGGGGACATCTTGTCCCTGCCACCTGCTCCTTAGGCGGTTGTGACCGCGACCTGGAGGTGCACGGCTGGGAGGGGCCAGACTCTTGGCCCACGTCAAGTATCCCCCCGTCAGCCTTCGGAGGGATGACTCAGCCACACACTTAAAAGCACAAAGGAAGAGAGGGCCCTGGGTTCCTGGCTTCTCTTCTCCCCTGCAGAATATGGGGGGGGGGGGGCAGTCCAACCCTCTTCATACCCTTCTGAGGGAGGTGGGGGTTACTGCGCCCATTTTAGAGACAGAGAAAGAGAATTGATCCACAGTCTACCAGGGCTGGGCTTGAGCTCAGATCCCACAAGTGTGTGCTGAGACTCTCCAGGAGTCTGCTTAAGGGAAAACCAAGGCAGCGGTCTGAACTTCTATTACTCTGCTCCCCGGGGTGGGGCAAAAGGAAGCGGAGACACAGGGCAGCTTCTGGCTTGTGGTGAGACCACATCTGTCCTTCCCTCCCCCGACCCCCCAAACCTCGGGCTCATCCCCACCTCGGCCTGCAAACATATTTATAAAGAATTGGAGGCAGAGAGTATCTTAAAGCAAGACCCACTCTCAAGATCACTCACTCCAACCGCAGACCCCAGAACCTGGTGGACAGATGCCCCGGTGGCCCTTCTGTCCTGACATGGATGTGGGCGGTGGCCAGGACAGCCCAGGTCGGTCTGGGTGGGACACCCTCCATCTCTGCCTTGGGGGTGGGATACAGGAGAGCTTTGCCTGCCCTGCCCTCCCCTCCCCTGCACACCCTCAGCCTCAGGACAGGGCATCTCTGGGGCAGGGTCCTCCCGCAGGGGAGGACCCGCTCATGCGTGACACTCAGAGCCCCGGCCCCCGAGGGCCCTAGTCCTCCTTGGGTTTGCGGGGCTGCCCCCGCCGGGCCAGCTTGTAGTCAATGTAGGTGCCAACGCAGGACCAGAGAATGAAGCGCGCTAGCAGGATGATGACCAGCAGGACCATGAGCGGGTCGGAGCCCAGGCTTCCCCCGAGCCAGGAGGCCATGCCGAGGCCGCACGGTCCCCCGCGGGACCAGCCCTGGGGTGCAGAGGGGCGGGTGGAGCACGGGGTCGACCCGGGCGGCGCGGGGGATCCCAGGCCCGGGCCCGGCAAGGGGTCCAGCCTGCTCCCCGGGGGGCGCTCCGGGGCGGCCTCGCCCCCACCCCGGGCCTCCCTGGCGAGCGCGCGGCCGGACGGCGAAGCCAGCGGCCTCCCCGGTCAAGAGGCCCGGGCGCCTTTCACGCGGCGCGCAGCCCGGGGGCCGACAATGGGCGCATTGTGGAGCGGTGGCCCGGGAGGCCGCGAGCGCCCCCCTCTCCGCCCGGCGCCCCGCTCGCCAGCGCTGACGTCACCTCCCGGCGGCTCGGCGGCAGCTGCGGGGCGAGGCCGGCCACCTTCTCCGGCTCTTTCAGCCGCCCACGCCCGCGCTTCCGGCGCGCACACAATCGGGCCCTTTCTCTGCCCAATTAGCTATCACTCGGCGGCGGCGGCGGGGCAGGGCTGGGGCGGGCGGGCAGGAGGGGGCGCGCGGGGAGAGGGAGGGCGGCGGCGGCGGAGAGGAGCCCCGCGAGCTCGCCGGCAGCGCCGGCCCCGCGGGGTCCCCTCTCGCCCTCGCGGTGACCCTCGGCCTCCCGGCGGGGCCCACCCCAGGCTGGCCGGCGACGCGGGTCCCGGCCTCTCCGGGCACAGACCCCTCCCGGGAAAGCGAGGCAGGTGGCCGCGGTCTGATCCGGTCTGATCCGAAGGGCCGGGCGTGCGGATCCAGGGAGCAGCGTGGGCGCAGGGCGCAGGGTCTCCGACTGGCCCCCTGCGGCCAGAGAGGACGTCCTCAGAAATGTCCCCACACCGTTTCTGAAATGACAGCATCCGCCCCCACTTCTGGGCCTGCCACACACCCACAGGTACACACAGACATGCACACTCGAGCACCTCCCTGGCCAACCTCTCCGGCCTCTGCCCACCACCGCTGGCCCTTCCCAGCCAAGCCTTCCGGGGAGAAGAGACAGCTGGGTCACGTCCTCCAACCCCAAGCCATGGCCTCATAACACAAAGGGGCCCCACTTGGGGCTCAGAGCGCCCCCCGGGGGGATCCAAGTCTCTGAAAGCCGGGTCCTGGGGATCCAAGCCCCCCGTCCTCACCTGGGAAATTGTCCAGCCGCTGGTCGGGCAGAAAGAAGGCTCAGGGGCCTCCGGGAGTGGAGAGCCAGTTTCTGAATTTCTTCTGTACCTAAAAATAAGAATGTGCTCCTGCTCACCCTTTCCAGAGGGTTCTATTTAAGGACTATATGGAAAGGCTTCGACAAGGAGCACAACCTAAGACGGGCAGAGGGGTAGGGTAGGAGCACTCGCTTGTGGTTTTCATAATGATGATCCCAGCAAACCTGTGCCGGCCGCTCACTCTGGGCCAGACCCACCGTGAGCCCCACTGGCCTCCCTCCACCAGATGACCTTGAGCTCTGGGCTTATACGCCTTGTGCAGAGGTTTGAAGATCATTTCAAACTCACGTGAGAACTCAGTGGGAGCCCGATGGGGAAGCAGAAATCACACAGAGCATTCTGGAAGATGCAGATGCTTGATAAGGGCTTCCGAAGTGTTCCAGAAAAGTCCTCTGTGGCGTGCGGGAGGCGCCTTCCCAGACCCACCCATCTGCATCTGGAGCGAGGTCCCAGGGGAAAGCAGCCGTGAACTTGGGGAGGGAAAAGAGGCTGGTTCCCGAGCGGGCACGTTGCTCGCCTTCGAGGTCAGCCTCCCCAGGTGGGCATCCTGGGCCAGCCGGAGGGGCGAGCACACGCCAGGCAGAGAGCCCTGTCCCCACTGCGCAGCTCCGGACCCAGCCGATGGGGACACGGTGGCCTTGGGTAAATCTCCCTGTTTGCCAAGCGCACCATGGGACACACAAAGTCAACACGCCCTCGTCCCATGGCATCCACACGCCCAGACTCCTTAAGATCCCCCCCCACCCCATTCCTGCACATAGGCCCCCGGCCCCGCGGGCAGTGAGGCCAAGGTCAGCGCGCCCTTTAGGAGAGGAAGTGAATGCCCCCGTCCCCTGGACAATGTCACGGCTGTGCCCAGGGCTGACTTCTCCTGAGAAGGGTCTGCCTGACAAGCAGGTGCAGCAGACCTTAGACCTTAGTAAGGGGGCCGTCACCCTCAAGGAGAAAATAATCCTGGGACCCTTTGCCCATCTCTGTGCCCCCGACCCCTGGCTTCAATGTCCATTTGCTCCAGACACAAGTCCCCTCTGGGGGGACATGCTCAGCTGTGGGGGCCACCCAGCACCGAGGCCCGGAACAAACACCCCGGGGGGTTTCATGCCCAGGACGGACGGTGGGGTGGGAGCCGTGAACGCCCAGCTGCCCCGTAGATCAGGACAAACTCAAAGGCCAAAAGTAGGGCCCAGAATTCCACTCCGGATCACCGTGAACTTGGGACTGTGCCCAAAGTCACATCTTTTCTCAGCTTCTCCCTTTCCTTCTGCCCTCCTACCCCCACCCCAAACTCATGTTTCTTCCAGCACCCCGAATGCAACCTGTGACAAACAGGACGAGTGTCCCCATCAAACGGAGTCAGAGGGGGTGCATTTTCCACAATGCACAGAGCTGAGCAGGGGGCGGCTTCAGCCGGGGGCCAATAAGGACAGATTAAGGACCCGCGATAAATCAGGAGTGCAAAGAGCCAGGAGGTCTTCCTACACCCAGATGGCCAACTGTTGAAAAAATCAGGCAAATCCTCCCTCGTTGTTCCCTAAGAGATGCCAGGTGAGCCCCTTCTCAGGTGAGGTCCAAGGAGGACGGCTGGGGAGGGAGACACAGCCCGGTGCCCACCCCGGACCAGCTGTCGCGGAGGGTGACAGCATCAGACCTGCCCTGAGAGCCCCATTTGAGTGGCCGGGTCTCCTGGGGGTGTTCTGCAAAGGGGGCAACCGCCCCTTCCCCGCGTCTGCGAGCCGGGCATGAGCCTACTTTGCAGGGGAGACAAATCCCTGCTCAAAGGCCATAAGGAGCCGGCGGACTTCAGTGCAGGGACCTCAGTGCAGGGACTTCAGGGCAGGGACTCCAGGGCAGGAGTCGGCGAGGGAAGCTAGGTCCTCTCACCCAGGACCCGTCCGGCATATCACCCTGGTCTGGGTTGATTGGCTGGTTTGCTTTTCGCTTTCATCGTGGCACTGACCATCTCTGCGATCTTTGATGCGGGTCTAGCGTGTGAGCCCTCGCCAGATCCCCGGGGGCTTAGCACCGTCCCAGGCACCTGGAAGGCACTCGGTAGGAAGGTGCACGCATCGGGGTCAAGAGCCCAAAGTAAAGGAAGCGCGTGTTTCCACGAGACCGGATTCTGCCCACAGTATCAAACCACCAGCCACAGCCGTGCTAAGAGTGAGGCGCTCAGAAGCTTATTGAAAATCATCATTATTTTTTTTCTTTTTCAACGAGCAGACACGCTTGCTATTACCAAAAAATAAGCAAGCAAACATTACAGAAATACGTGAGTTAAGAGAGAATGAGGGTCAAGAAAGGCACAAGTTGCTAGAGAAACGAGGAGGGGTGAAGAGCGGGGGTCAGCCTCCTTGGAAGGTCTGTGGCTGAATTATTTCTTCCCCTGATAAAATTGCAGCTCAAAACACAGCCTGTGTGCGTGCAGGGTGGCGGGGGTTGGGGGGGCGGGCACTGAAGTCAACAGAACGTGCATTTCAAAGTGGGTTTCCACTAAAACGCTCCCTACGCACAGACGGGTGAAAATTAATTTTCTTTCTTCCTGCCCCACAAAAGCAGATTAAGATCCCGAACAGTGGGACGAGTGGGGGCAAGTGCAGAGCTTCCTCCCCGGGGGGAGACCCCTGCGCCGGCCGGCTTCTCCCCCAGCCAGCTGACACATTCCGCTGCGAGCAGAAAGCCGGACCCCGGAGAATGCACTTGAGAAAAATTACACCGGGGCCCTTGCAACAGTTGAAGGCTGGTATGTAACTTTGCTCGAGGTGATCAAACAGCGAGTCAAGGACGCTGTCAGGAGCAGAATGAAATTCCAAATAAATTAGCCATGTCCGAGAAGCCAATACAACACCGGATTAAGGCGCACAAAGAAAACACAATTTATTCAGCCCTACCTTGTCAGAATTCTTAATAACCTCGCTCCCTCTTTCTCACCTCGGGCAGAGCCCCCCGGACGGAAAGGGACAAAGCGAACCCCACTTGGAACTTGGGGCCGCGCGTACGTGCGTGCGCGGCGGGGGCCCGCGGGGTAGGTGAGGGGTACGTGTTCTCGAAACCAGACGTGTCGTGCGGAGGAAGGGAGCTGTCGCCGAGCCCACGTCTGAATGAGAGAGTTCATACATGAGAATACGGGACGTGGGGGCCGAAGGGAGGAGTAGGCACCATCCCTGCTTAACTCTCTGGGGTGCGGGAGGGAGAGGCGGCTGCTTGTGGCGGGGGTTGGGGGGCATCTCTCTTCCAACATCATTTCATGATTTAAGGCAACAAGTGGGTGGGAGGAGCCACAGCCCCTTTGCAAAGCCTCACTGTCCTGGGATACGATTCGTCAATATCTTCGACAGTGCTAAAAACAATACCGGGTTTTTTTTGTTTTGGGGGAGTTTTTTTGTTGTTTTGTTTTTTTTTTTATCAATGAACCCAGACAGCTTTCACACGCCGCCGGCTAAAGCTCTTTGAAAGAGTTAACCGGCAGAAGTTTCGCGGCTTGGGGGGAGGCATCTTTGAAGGCTCTGTGGGGATGTATCTGCTTTGCCTAAAGACCTCAGAGCCCCGGGGGCCCTTTCTTCTTCACAAGGAGGCCGGAGGGGGGTACACACAGAGGGAGGGGGTCTGCTTTGCAGCACGGAGGCCTTTGCAAAAGATAAAACCGGCAGGAGTCTGGAGGGGACCTGGAAGGAAGTGATCCTGCGTTAGTTAGTCGGAGCCGGCGTGTCGAGATGCTCGAGAAATACACAAATAAAGATGTGTCAAGATGCTCGAGAAATACACAAATAAAGATTTTTCCCAGAAATGGAAAAGAAAAAAAAAAAGATGACCTAATAGTATTGCTTTTTTTTTTTTTTTTGGCAGATAAAAGAAATGTAGTGAGTTGGGGGGGAGGAGACCTCAGCAGTTTCCCAGGGATGACCGGGCCTCAATTTGGTTTCTCTTGTTAATGTCTGCATTAGAAAGGAAGGCAGGGGGATCGGGGAGACGCTGCGAGGCCCTCGGAACAGGCCGGAGAGCGACAGGCGTGAGGACACCGTGGGCTCTCAAAGTTGGGTTGATTCCAAGAAGGGGCCCCGTCCCCACTGAAACGTGGGTCACGCAAGAGCGGTCGGCCCGTCAGAAATGCCACACTCCCACAACCGCCCCAAGGGGCTTGTGTGCACTCGTGTGCCTTGCCGCCAGCGGGTGACGGAGCTCAGTGATGGGCGCAGGGCAGCCCACACGAACCCACACGAGCCCACGCCTGCCCCCAGGCTAGGCTCACTCAGGGAAAATGCTCTGCACCTGTCGGCTAGCACAGGGCTGCCCAGCTTCCCCTGCCACGTGTGGGTCTGTCCCAGGACAGCAGGACTCACAGCCGCAGCAGCCCAGAAGAGAGGACAGAAGAGGACAAAGGGCCGTAGACGAGCGGAAAGGAGCACAGCGTTCTTCAGAGCCGAGAAAAGACACCAACGCACAGATCCAGACATCCCAAAGAGCCCGACGTCAGCCAAGTGAATTAAAACGTACCTGGGTTTTGCTTTAATCGGGTATGTCCAGGTGACAGACGCAGAGGCCCCTGCCTTGAAAGGACGGATGACTTAACAGTTGCCTCAAAGGGCCACACGGACGGATGGACCCCGGGGCGGGTCGGGAGCAGCAGGAGCCAATCCTCGTCCCCACAGTGACCAGAGCCCGTTTGCTGGGGTGTCCCCTATGCCGTAGAGAGCAAAACAACAGCAACAATAGGTGCTGGGGTCTGCGGAGGTCTGTAATGTGACGCTCGCCCACGGAGATGGGACGGACGTGAGCTGCTCCGGCCGTGAGTGCAGCCCATGGCTTCGAGAATCCGGATCATCCAGAGAGTATCTCGGAAGCAGCCGGAGAGGCCGGGCAGGGCCGACGTCCAGGGGACAGTGGGACCCCCCACCCCCTGCACTCACCTCTCAGTGGCAATGGGGAGGCAGAACACAGAACCTTCGCGTGTCGCAGGGGTTGGAATAAAACAGCCCCTAAAACTGTACATCCAGCCGTAAATGGGTGAGTAAGGACACACGCTAGGGTTTTGGGAAATCGTCTGTGCGTGCGTGTGCTTGCTTACAGGAAACACAGATCTTTAACTTTACAAGAAAAATGCTGATTTCTTTTCCAAGGTGGTGGCGCTGAGTGACAACTCGGACAGCGGCGCGTAGGAGCTCGGGCTCTTCCCCATCCTCGGCAACGCTGGCCGTCTGATGTTTGACAAGAATCAGTGTCTTCTAGTTTTGTCCTTATTTTCCGTGTTGGGTTTCCTCTCCTAGGAAGTTAGAACTGAGTCCCGGGCCAGTGGGCTGTTTCTGATGATTGATAGGTGTCCCTCATCGAAAGAAGCATGCATCTTATTTTCTGTGTTCTGGGCCTCGCTGACTTTGGGGGGACTGCCCCTGCCTGGGTCAGCCCATTCCTCGGGACGGCAAACGGCTTGCCCGGTAGCACGCCTCTCAAATGCCAACCAGCCTTGCAGAGCCTAAACCCCAATCACCTCCTTGATCGGGGCTCCCCCACTCGGAGCTCTGGTCCCCTGGCCCCATCACCCCAGGGCAGGTGCCACACCACCAGGGACAGCCTCGGGGCCCCCAGAGCCTGCTGAAATTATTCAAACTAGCCGATCCTCAGCCCGCTTGCCCTGCCTCACCTCTGCCTTTCCACGGAAACCCCAGGAAAGATCCTCGCCCACGTGTTCCCCACCCCCGAGCCCGCGTTCCCTCCTGACCAGCCCCGGTGCTTCCCTGCACGGCCCCCGTGGCACGGTGGGCTCCTGATCTGTCGACCTCACCCCATCTTAATAATAATAAAACCCGTAAGAAAACATCCATCCTC
>CM053613.1:2179612-2195926 GCA_028646535.1 Procyon lotor
AAGAAAACATCCATCCTCTTCATACTGATTCGTTGCCGATTCTACTCGTTATAATATCTCCTCGGTCCGCAGATGGTCTTTGATAAACGTAAGTTCCAAAGGCAAATGCGATCAAACGTATCAGTGATACCCAAGACCCTACGAGGGACAGAAAGGCAAGAGAAATTAAACACACAAAAGACGGAGAGAGATGACACGATGCTGTCATTATTCCCCCGGTTCCAGGGGACGGGAAGATCCCGGGACAAGTCGCGGAACGCTCCTCAAGCTTCTCTCCCGAAGCGCCACGCCCACGGCTGCCCACGCGTCATTGGCCAAAGTGAGTTGTGCGTGTTTGTGGTTGACACAAACGCACTGGCGCGGTCACTCGCACAGGTGGGTTACACAGCCGAGCGCCTGCCGTGTTGTCCAGCCCACGTGGCTGGAACCCGAGGGTGGCCTCCGGAAGCCAAGAGCGGGAGTGAACTTGGAAGCGGATTCCTCCCCCAGAGCCCCCCCGGTGAGACCTTAGCCGCGGCCTCTTGTGAGATCCTGAGCAGAGAACTGTCCGGCCCGCCTGGACCTCTGCCCTAACGAGCCGTGAGTCATCAACAGATACTGCTTTTTTAAGCCCCCGTGTTGGTGGTAAGTTGTTAGGCAGCGTAGGTCCTGGGTGCAGATCTTAGTGGAGAGTCGTCATCCTGCTGCGTGCTTTACTTAGAACCCAGATTACTGGGTGGAGATCACTGACCAGCACCACGGATCCCCGACCTCCTGCCTCCCACGGAAATCAGCTCCGGGCGGCTGAACAAGTCAACGCAAAAGGCGAAAGCAGACGCATCTCAGAGGACGGCATCGACTGACCCTGATGGAGCATCAGAGCAGGTCCGTCCTGATAATACGCAAAGGTACAAACCGTAGAAGAAAAGATTGATCCATTCACTCTCAGGCAAGTAAAAATTAAGACGTTTGCCACTAATAGACTGCCGGTAAAGATAATCCCAAAAAATACATTTCGGGCCAAAGAGAAATAACCCAGGAAGGAAAACCCAAGATGCAAGAAAAACCATGAGCAAAGGGCGTGGGGAACATCTGGGTAAGTATAAGCAAACACTGACCGCACAAAACAAGAAAAATCAGGTCCAAGTTGGGGAGGTTAAAATTAGAAATAAAAATATGTGACCCCTGGTTGCCTGGGTGGCTCAGTCGGTTGAGCGACTGCCTTTGGCTCAGGTCATGATCCCGGAGTCCTGGGATCGAGTCTCACATCGGGGCCCCCGCTCCATGGGGAGTCCGCTTCTCCCTCTGACCTTCTCACCTCTCATGCTCTCTCACTTTCTCTCTCTCTCTCAAATAAATAAAGAAGATCTTTTAAAAAAAAATATGTGACACAATTGCACATCAGTCAGAGGAGAGGTAACATATGCTAGAGCCTTCCATCTTTGGAAGGAGTATAAGATACGGGTTAACGGAGGTGTGTAAAAATTGATGACACCTGGTAAGTCTCTAGGGTCCCCACTAAAAGAACAGAGATTGAATGTCTGAGGCCCAAACTAGTAGAAGAAGAGAGAATCAAATGAGAAGAAAAATAATCTAAAAGAATCTATGAAAAGAGAAAAGACAGGCCACTGGCCAGCCCTAAATAAAGGGCAGAGATAAAGCCTGCTGCCCCGTGATTATGCAGGATGGAAATCAGTGACCGCTCTGAACTTGACCTTGAGAAGACACCGTGCTGACCCTTACACAGCTCTCATGGGCTGGCTCCTCCTCCTCGGCCTTCAAGTTTTGGCTTTGATTCTGCCTTCTGAGAGAGGCCCCCAGTGACCGCCCTACTCGGGGGTGGTCTTCAGGCTCCCCTTCCTCTTCAAGGCAGAGAGACCGTCTGCCCTCATTATTCCCATGGACGCCGTATTTGCAGATTCACCTGCTCGCTGAAACTTCTACCTCCAAAATCAATACCTGTGGCCCCTTGGTGATCACTTGCAGACGTAGAGGCCCAAGGAAGGCATTTGATGCGCACATTCCCAAGGTCAAACAAAGCAGCGCTTCGTAGACGGTCCTGCATTGATCCCTGGGGGGCAAGCAGGTCTGTTTAACAAACTATGGCACAGAGAAGGGACTCGGAGCCCACCGCGGGGTTTCCAAACTCTTCCACTGGTTCCTGCTCTGCCAACTTGTCCAAAGACGGTTGTAATGTTGCCTTGAGTTTTCTCCTAAATCAATCTTCACAAATGCCCACTCTGCCCCCACATGACCTTGAGGGAGCCTGACCCAGCTCGCCAGCTCCTCCAGCACCACTGACCTGTGGGCGCTGCGTCAGCTGAGCTGAGTCGTAGCCCTGGAGGGAGCGCCCTTCCTCGCCCTCCAGCCCGTGGGCCTAGACACCTGCTGAGCACAGTCCTGGGTGCAGGCCACACCCCCCAGACCTCAGGGGCCAGTCCTGCCATCACGTGCAGATCCCTCTCCCTGAATGCACGCGGGACTATGGGTTCATGCCCGGGAAGGACGCAGGTGTACACAAAACCCTTGCTGAGAGGAGAGTCGCCAACTTCACTGGGAAATCTGGCCGTCTGATGAGATGGTGAACTCACCCGCCAGGAGGAAGTTTGCTTCCCCCCTCCCTGGCCCTCCCTGCCGGAGCCCCCACCTCATTTCTGCCATTTCTCACCCAGGTAATCTGGAGTCGCACATGGGTCCGGCTAAGCCTGAATGATGCGTCTAATGTTTCCAGGGAACCGGCCCACCGGCATGGGGCTCTGTGGCCACAGGTGCGGGACAATGGGGGCGCCCCGGCCAAGCCGTGTTACGTAAGGCCCAGACGAGGAGGGTTGCCCCTGCATCAGGCACAATGGGAAGCCTATGAGGCCCTGGGTGTTTCCGGCTCCTAAAATCTCTGGGGTTTTTTATTCTGAGCTTTGTTTCAGCAGCAGGAGGGACGCTAGGAGGAGCAGCAAAGGAAGTGGGGATTAAGATAACCCTCGCGAGGGCACCCCGTCTCCCCCGTGATATTTCCTGCTGAGCAAACGTCTGGGGTCGGACACGGCTCCTCCTGGGCGAGCATCTGCGTCCACCTGGGCGCTGCGGCCGTGGGAATCTGGGCACTGCTGCACCCCCAAAGGCAGCAGGAAGAAGGGGCATCGGCTGCAGTGGGGAGAGGGGAGGGTCGAGCAACGGCCCCCAGTTCCCGGCCGCCTCTTGGAAGGACGTGCGGCATAGAGACCACCTGAGATGTGGACCCGCAGGCCCCAGCGGAGGAGATGGCGGGACAGTGGGAGCATCACACTGAGCCACTGACTCGTCATCTGGGCCCCAGACCCCCCCGTCCTCTGATGGCCCTGGCGAGGGACGCCACGGCGTAGAGCCACACACGGCACAGAGCGACCCACACCACTTCTGCACACCCCGTTCTTCTTCCTTGCAACCCTGCCATTTTGCTGAGGGGGAAACTGAGGCACCCCCCAAAACCCCATAGCTCCCAGTGGTGCCACTTGGGGAGCGCAGGTCTGTGGGGAACTCTGTCCCACAGGATCGAGCCCGAACCTCTGCCTGGCCGTCGAGGGCCCCCCACCATCTGGCCACTCTCTACCTCATCCCGTTTGTGGGATGACCCTCACATCCCACATTGTGGGATGACCCCTCACGGGGTCCGTCACACAAACCAGGCTGCTCTCCCTCCTCCCCAGACACACCCCCCCTCGTGCACAGTCCCACCACCTGGATGCCTCCCCTGTTTGTCGTAACCTGTTCCCAAGATGCCCCCCCCACATACAATCCTCACCTCCTGTGCTCACGCCCTGGGCAGCCCCCTCCCAGTCTGAATAGGACTGACCTGGGGACCCACACGGGGTTGCAAAAATGCTGTTGGCTGGTTTCCTAGCTGGGTGCTTCCTCTGGGGCCGCTCACCGAGGGGAGGCTGGCCGCCGTGCTGCAGGGATGCTCACACAGCCCCGAGGAGCGGCTGGTGTGGCAGGGAACCAAGGCCCCCCACCACGACCCGCACCGGCTCTCCAAACCCGAGAGAGGAGCAACCCCAGGAGCACATCCTCCCGTGGACACCGGCCTGCTGCCTCCTGCTGCCTCCGGAGAGATCGGAGAGATGGGGGCCAGAACCACCCAGCTAAGCCCCTCCCAAGGCCTGATCCACAGAAGCCGAGAGATAAGTGATTTTTGTTGCTTTCAGCACTTCATTCTTAGGGAAATCTGTCGCGCAGAGAGATGACCGATCACTTCTCCCTGCTTTCCTGAGCCTTTCCTTCCGCAGGAGTCAGGGTCAAGCTCACCTCCTTCCCATTCCCGAGGAGCCGGTCCTGGCGCTCTGGGCACGGACCTTACCCTCCCCGGGCCCCCTCGGTAAACGTTGGGTGAGCCGCCAGTCTCCCTGGGGCCCTCAGGTCCCCCCTCTATAAAGTGGGAGTGATCTTCCCCATTCCGGGACATTTGGTGATGCCCGAGCACATTCTTGGTTGCCACATGGAGCTGGGGGCTGGAAACTGACATCCAGCGGGTAGAAGCCACTGGGGTGCCGCGTAACATCCTACACACAGGACACAATGCCCCCAGAATGTCGGTAGTGCCACAGTAGAGGAGCCTTGGTTCCGAGAAGTTGGTGACACTGGGCGCGGAGAGGCCCCAGCACCGAGCCTGACATGTGGACAGCCTGCCGCAAGGGTGGGTCCCCTTCTCTTCTCCTTTCTGGGGCTCCTGTGCCACCGGGGACCCTCAAGCCCCCTAGGCCCCCAGCAGTTGGCCCAGCTAATGCGGCACAGCCTCCCACCCGTCCCCCAGGTGCCAAGGAAGGGACACATCCCCACTGGACCCGAAGCGAGGTCACAGAGCAGGAATAAACCGGACTGAGCCCCTCCTGACCTGTCTGCCGGCCCAGAGTTCAGAGGGAAACCAGTAGGAGTCTGGTCTCTGCTGTGACACCAGCACGCTAGCTCTCCTGGCCTCCCCAGCGGATGAGCACGGTGGTCCCCGGGAGCTGGGTGACCCCAGGCAAGGGTCCTCCCTCACCCCCTCCCGGTTTCCCACCAGCACATCTCTGGCTTTGACGCCCACCAGTCACGGAAAGCATCCGGGCTGGGGAGGGAGGCAACAAGACTGTGCATGAGGAACGTCCCTGCTCAAATCCAGAAGCTCCAACTCGGGGTCTTGCTGTGATCCTAATGCTGGAAACCAAAACAGGGTGACAAATGAGCTTTCTCTGCTAAGAGTTTGCCCGCTGAGCTTCAGGTCGGAGCCGGGCTCCTGCCACTGACCTGAGGCCAAGAGGCTTCTCTGTCTGAGCTCCTGCCTCCCTGCCCCCGTCCCCGGGATGGACGTCCCCACTCGGCCTAGCTCCTGCTGGAGGCCCCTCATCTCCACCGAGAACCTGCAGTGCACGGACTGTGGGGCCACACCAGGCCCTCTACTGGGGTAGCCATGTCTTCACCGGCGATAAAACCTGCTCAAGGACAGACAGCATCGGTGGGGACCCCACAACAGCGGGCTCCAGCTCATCCTGGACCCCAATCACCCCGGGATGATTTGACTTGCAACATGATTGGATCCCGCTGACCTGGGTTTTTGTGAGCAGCACGTTCGCAAGACCCCAGGCTCTGCCCCAATGGCCTCTTTTCATCTCGCCTCAAGATCCTGACCCAAGAACCTGGATGACACAAAAACCACGTCATTCGATTCTCAAATGGCCTTGGACACTCAGCTTTGACCCTGATTATCATGGTCCCTTGGGTGTTATTATAATTGATGACTTCCACTAAACGGATGACTCCAAGTTCGTTCATTCACATTCACACTATAAGCATTTATTGAGTGCCTATTGTGTACCAAACACTGATCACAGGGATGCTCTGATTCCCAAATCCATTAGGGGCCTGACAAGTCTAATTGTCAGGTGACCCACCACCCATCAGCCTGAGGAGCATTGTGAGGAGATGATGCCTTGTTTAGAGGCTCATTCTCACACATAGCTGACTCTTTGCAAGAGTCCATGGGGGGTGCAAGACCATGCTTCTCAGGAAAAGACACCAAAGGAGAGAAATCCTTGCCCAGGAGGAGCTTACACTCCAGAGAGGAGGCCACCTCCTCACTCGGAAATAACCATGTGCCGGCGATCCCTAGAGACCTCATTCCCAGGTCCCCTCATGGGTGCAGCCCGGCACACTTGGAGAGCACCGGCCTGGGAAAGCGAACATGGCGTCAGGGGAAATCACAAAATCCTGGTTCAGTTCTCAGCTCTGCCATTCCTGAGTCTTAGACAAGTAACTTATCCCTCTAAAGCTCAGTTACCGCACCAGAGAAATGGAACCAGTAAGTACTGGGGCTGATGGAGTTGGCAGAGTATGATTAAAATGTCTGCACCGGGGCCAAGTGGCCCAGCTCATAGCACTGCCAGGCAAGGGGCCCCAGGCTGAATGAAGAAGGAAGGATGGAGACGGGGCCACCGAGGCAGCGGCTACCCCCAGCAGAAAAGGAAGGCAGGGTCGCCTCTTCTAGCAGCAGAAAGGGCACTATTCATAAAATGAGCAGACAAGCCAGAGACGGGGAGATATATTTGCAAAATACACATCAGATCAATGTCTTGTGTCCGCAATATACAAAGAGCTCTTAGGACTCAATAATAAGACAAAACAACCTAGTATTTTAAGTGAGCAAAACTTGCACAGACGTTTCACAGAAAAAGAAACTGGGCATCAAATATGCAAGTGAAACAACATTCCACGTCATTAGATGACATGAGGTGCTTACAAAGATGGCTAAAGTTTTAAGCCGCCAATGCCAAGTGCTGACAAAACGCAGAGCGACTGGGACTCTCAGACATTGCTGGTAGGAACGCAAAATGCGGCAGCCACGTCGCAAAAGAGTCTGGCCCTTTCTTGTAAAGTTAAATATCCACTTCACATAAATCCAGCAATCCTGCCTTTGGGCTCATACCCAAGAGAAGGGAAAATGTGTCCATGCAGAGACCTGGATCCCGAAGTTCGTACCAGCCAACAACTCAAATATCCACTACCCGGCAGGTAGAAAAGCAAACTGCCATGCATTCCTACGACTCAGCATGCAGGCAACATTCAGGAATATTCAGCAGTAAAAGGAACTAACCACAGACCCGCGGGCCAGCATGCGTGAAGTCAAACGCATTCTGCTAAGTGACGGGAACCAGACATCAAAGCCTCCCGTGTGGCCCCGTTCACACAACATTTTGGAAAAGGGAAAATCGTAGGCCCAGAAAACAGGTCCATGCTTTCCAGGGGCTGGGGTGGGGAGAGGCCCTGCCTGCTCCTTTGGAGGCGACAGTGCCGTTCTGTCCCCCGACAGCCGTGGACCTTCACCAAAAGGCATCCAACCATCAAAAGGGTGGCTTTTCCCGTCTGCTAAGTATAGCTTGATAACCTCCCCTCAAAATTCATCGTCCTCATCAACGAAAGTGATAAAGTCGCGGTAAGAGGATGACCACGGCCCACGCAACAGGTGCGGTGCCGAATGACAGATGTGCCGCGTCCCCGGTGGTCACGCAGCCCAAGGGTCCTGGATTCTCCCCATTTTACAGAAGAGCAAAACTGAGGCCTGGAGAAGTAGGGCCAGCTGCCATGACCAGCAAGGATGGGCCTGACTCCTGCAGCCACAGCCTAAAGCCCTGAGGTTGTCCCGGGGGACTCCCCGGCCAGGGGCCGCCAAGCCAGCTGCCAGCTTTGCCCACTTTCTACAGGGAGGGGCGAGGCCTCAGGGGAACCGACTGCCCAAGCTCACAAGGGGAGAAACAGAGTCAGGAGGGGGCCAGGCCTCCGTGGTCAGGAAGCACTCATCCCTCCTACAGCAACCCAGAGAAGGGTTGCCCAAGACGGCACAAGAATGGGGGGCAGGGGGCCAGGCTCTGCCCTCAGGAAGCTCACGGCTCCTTCAAGGTCACGTCCTAGACCAGGGCGTGTGGCTGCCCAGACACGCTCCCCCCATTCTTCCTGCCAGCTGCCCACTGGGGCCCGGGGGGATGGAGGCCAGCGGAGAGGGGGAGGCGGCTGTGGCCACATCTCGGGCCCGTCGGGGGAGGAATCCCGGCCCCAGGGAGAGGGTGGAGGAGGAGGAGAGGGTGTTGTGCGTCCAAGCGGGAGAACCAGCCCACCCTGCGTCCTGCAGAGGCCGAGGGGTCTGCAAGAAGGGCCGGGAGTCCCGAGGAGCCGTTCTGAAGTCAGGAGGCCCTGTGCATGCCAGCTCAGGGTTCAAGGCTCCGGGAACCGCACGTGCAGAACACCCCACCTAGAGGCAGGAATGCCGCCGAGCCCCCGGGGCCCTGGCAGGCCTCGCCGCTTCCCCAGAAGGGATCTCCCTGGGGGGCGCCGGCTTCCAGAAGGGCCTCCTCCTGCGCTTTGGTGGTGGCTGTGCCACCTACAGACAAGTGAGCCCGCTGCTCTGTGCCTCGGTTTCCCCCTCTGTACGGTGAGAACAGAAATCCTGTCTACATCCCAGTGTAGACACAGAGGACGGTGACAGAGCCCCGACCTGCCCCCACCGCCAGGCGCACCTGCGTCCAGGGCCCCCCGCCTGGAAGTCTGGGGCCGCCGAGCTGTCCCCCGCTGCAGGCCCCGTCCCCTCGCGAGGTCGCGCACGGGCGCGTGGCAGAGCTGGAACTGGAACCCCAGATTCCCGCCCCAGAGCTCCGTCTCCCCCGCCAACCGCAGCCCCACTCGGATCTCGGGCTCCACTCGCTCAGGAAGCCTCCCGCGGGGCCCCGCGCGGCCCCCAGACCAGGAGCTGAGTTCCCGGAAGAAGGGCAAGGCTTGTCGCCTTGAATTAAGACCATCGTGGGCCTTTGGGACCTTTGCCTCCAACGGTTCCTTCTTCCATAAAATACTACTACTACTAATAATAATAATAATTTATATTTACAACTGCATTGCAATGAAAACAAATTAATATTATATATTGCTCTACTTCCCGGGGCTGGCGTAACAAATTACCACAGAGCAGAATTCATTCCCTCCCGGTTCTGGAGACCAGAAGGCAGCAGTCGAGGCGGGGGGGCCCGCGCTCCCTCCGGAGCCTCTGGGGGGGCCCTTTCTGCTCTTCCAGCCTCTGGGCTCCCGATGCCTCCGGGCCGAGGCCGTGCCCCTCAGTCTCGGCCCCTGTGGTCACTTGGCTCCCTGGCCCGTCCCTGGACCGGGGCCCAGCCTAGGCCACTGTGACCTCATCTTAACCTCTGCAAACGGTCCTTTCGAAATAACATTACTCCTGAGGTTCCCCGTGGACGTGAATCTTAGGGGGACACGATTCAGCCCAGTACATATATGAAGACATCTCCTTCAACCCAAAAGTTCTTTTTTTTTAATTCTGACTTTAGAAGAAATCGCAGTGTTTCCGGGGCTGTAGCCGCGGGCCCAGCAGCTGGTGAGGGGCCAGGCCCGGCCCGCGCTTCCCGCCCTCCTCTCCCTGATCCCCATCCCAGGGCAAGAGTCTCTGCTGTCGCCTGCTTCGTCCCAGGGCACTGTCCAAAGCCCACTGGCCCCGCTGCAGAAACAGCCCCACAGGGCCGCCACCAGCCCGGCTCCAGGCTCCTGGTACGAATGCAAAGGTTGGATTTTCTGGACGCCGCTCTAATTTTTCAAATAGCAATCCAGTTACCAAGCACATTGGCACCTGGGCCCAGTTCCACCACGACTTGGCAGGACCCGCGGGAGCCGCTGGCAGTGATGGATGTGGGGGGGCCCTCGTCAACTCCCTCCCCCCCACCCCGACCGCCCGGCCACCCGCGCCAGCCCAGTGACCGCGCGCGGCCAGCCCCCGGCAGCTGCGAGGCCTGAGTGCCAAGACGCAGAGAGGACTTCTCCCAGCGTCAGGATCCGGCTGGGCAGGCTGCCTGGCCTGGCCTCCGGGAGCCGTGGGCCGGGCCTCTCCTCCCGCAGGGGCTGGGCCACTTGGGGGGCTTCCTGCCGCCCCCCCCACCAGCGCCCCCAATCTCACACTCCCTCGGCCCCATCGCCAAAGCAAAATCACTTAGAAAATAAGACGCAAGAATGGACGCCGAGACCCAGAGCCGGGAGGAATTCAGCCATCGGAAGGTCCAACCCACTCAGGGCATGGTTAGGGAAACTGAGGCCAGAGCCCGGAGGCCACAGAGCCGGGACTGGAACTGGGATATGGGCTTTCAGAGGAGACAAGGACTCAGTAGTCGTCAGGAGGGCGGGAGCCCACCGGGCTGGGGTCAAAGCCCACCTCGGCCGCTTGCGAACTCTGCAACTCTGGGCGGCTCCGGGCCTCGGTTTTCCCAGGCACAAAATGGGGTCATGCAGCAGCGGCTTCCCAGGGGAGCCATCAGGAGGACGGGCTCCGGTCTGTGTGTGGGGAGAAGCCAGCCCCAGTGGCAGGTCAGGGTCGCCCACACGTGGGATGCGCAAGCCCGCAATGGCCCTGAGGAAGATCAGCCAGACCCCTGTAGCCGGAAAAAGAAAAGGCAGCACCAGGCAGCTTTACCTGGTGAGACTCTCACCTGCCTTGTTCATGCACCAAGTCACTATTAAGTGCCATCTGTATGTAAACCACTACCAGGGACACGCCTGACCCTGACTTGCAAACACCGGCGCTCATACAAGATGGAGACTAAATTGGAGGGGCTTCAAGCCCCCGTGGACGGACCCCATCATAGTCCAGCAGGTGGATCAGGGCCCCAAAGGGCAACATCCCATCCCCTGCAGGCCTCCCACGAAGCCTAGAGACCCCATCCTATCACCCCTCGAATGTCTCCAAAACTCCATTCTCCAACAGGTGAGCATCTCAGGTGAGCCCAGGCCCCCCTGAGCCCGAGGGAAGGGGACTGGACAGGTAAGACGAGGAGGAGGACATAGATGCTTCTAGAGCAGCGCCTTCCAACACGGCAGCCCCTGGCCACACATGGCCGTGGAACACCAGGCATGTGGGGGGTCAGACCCCAAAAATGTGGGGGTTTTTTTTCCATTTATTTCATTCTGATTAATTTAAATTGAAAAACCGAGGCAATGTAAAGGGGTTTTCTATTTAACATCACTTTATTGCTGTGGCAGGTCGTGGAACGTTGAGGGTCTGGTTTGAGATGCGCTTATCAGTATAAAAATAATACCCCAGATTTCGGAGAATTAAGTCCATGCAAAGGAATGTAAAATATCTTGTTAGTAATTGTGATCTGAATACGATGCTGAAATAATATTTTGGAGAGCTCAAGTGACACAAAATGTGATTAAAATCCATTTTGCCTCTTTCTTTTCACTTTTTGAATGTGGCTGCGAAAAAAATGTATATCCCCCACACGTTCATGTCGTATTTCCAGGATCTGCGATGCAACAGGCTTTGCATAAGGAGGCACGGGGCTGACGGGCCTGCCGCCACCCCCCCCCAAGGCTCCAGCCACTCGGCCACCTTCTGCCCTGGACATTTGGGCCAGCATCTGTCCCTGTCTCTGTCCCCAAAGCCATAGGAAATCCCAACACAGGAGAGTCCCCAGGCCACTCTCCGTGGAGCCCAGGAGCCCAGCAGGGACAAAGGGGCCCCTGGAGTCCTTTGGGATGGGGAGAGAGCAACGGGAAGTGTGGGTGACAGGTGAGCTGACCGGGGGAGTGAGCTCAGGGAGGGGAAGTGGCTCCAAACGGAGCCAGGAGCTCGGCTCTTCCACAGAAAAGACAGGAGAGAGGGCAGGGGGGTGGTCAAGGACCCCACATGTCCTCCCTCGCTTGGCAAAGGATTCTCGAGCACCTTGCGCGCACCAGGCTCTGCACGTGGGCCCCCAACCCCACCGGGCCGGCTTCCAGCAGAGCGGAGATGCCAACCAACCTCAGGGCTCAGGTGGAATGCGGGTAGAATCTGGGGTCCTGATGGCCAGGGTTCAAATCCCCAGGGAGGCCCCCCCCTTGACTTTGGGCTGGAGTGGGGTGCAGGACATCCACATGGAGAGTCACCTCGAAGGTTATGAGGATTCTGGGGTGACTTCCCACCAGTGGCGACCCAAGGGCCCCGGTGGTGTGGGAGCTCAAAACCCAGCTCTGCTCTCCAGCACCGCCAGATTCAACCAGAGCGTCCCTCCTCTACCCATCCAGACTGGGGCCTCACAGAAGGGGTCAGCAGGAGCAGAGCTCTGCGGCCACCGTTTCTGTAAACCACTGGCTTCTCTCCCAGAGGTGGCTTGCTTTGCCCCAGGACCCAGGCCAGCAGGAGCCGGTCGGGGACAGGACCCAAGTGTTCCGGGTCCCTCTGCCCCGCCCCACCGTGGGGCTGGATAAAAGCGATGGAGAACTTCCACAGGAGGCCCAGACGCACACCCCGCAGTGAGGTCGCACTGGGAGCACGCCGTCACCAGGGAGAGGCACATGGAGGATGGCAGGGGCTTCTTGGGGACCCAAGCGCGTCCGCCTTAGAGCCCAGAGCCCAGCCCGCATCGGCCAGCCTGGAGCTCCCTGCTGCGGGGTGAGGGTTCGGAGTGTTTGCAGGACACATAGCAGAGCTGTGAGTCAGCTGAGCAGAGAGGAGGCGGGCTCAGCTGGGCCAGAGGGTGGGGAGCGGGCGTGAGGTCAAACCCTCCATGCAGAACCCGGGTAAACAGCAGCCTGGAGCCAGCCCACGGGCTCCATCGTCCACAGCCTGGCCTGGTCCCAGAGCAGCGCCCAGAGGAGGACGCGCACACAGCGGGAGGGAAAGGCACTCCCTGGCCCAAGGTCACCTGGGGACTCAGGGAGGGACTCTGGGCTCCTCGCGCAGTGCTCTCCCTCGGCCACCTAGCACTGCCCAGGCATGGCCGTCTCTGTATGTAAACTGAACTTTGTACATTCAATAGCATTTTAACCGCCCAGGAGAGCTGGGCTGGCTGCTCGGAGGCAGTGTCACGCCGTGGAACGAAGTGTGCCAGATGTGGGGGCAGATAAACCTGGTTCCAGACCTGATTCGGAGGGCTCTGCCTCAAACCGGCTTCGTGGCCCGGGGCCGACAGGTGCCCAAGGCCCACCAGGTTGGAGACCCTCCCGCCGCTGCCCAGCTCTGAAAGGGCCCCAGGATCCAGTGTCTATCTGTTCCCTAAACCACCTCTAGTCTCCTTGGTGAACTCCTATGTAATTCTCAAAGCCACAAAGCCACCTCCTCCTGGGAGCCTTCCCTGATCTCCCACTACCATCTCAAGCCCGGACAGAATCGGGGGCGGCGTCCTGGGCATGTTGCCCTTGACTGCAAATTCTCCCGCCACTTGGAATCATCCTCTTCCCTAATGATCCGAGGACTGGTCCAGCTGTCCTCTGAGCCCTGCTGGCCATCCTCGCCCTCCCCGGGTCTCCAGGGATTCGGCTGAGATGGATGATGGGGCCTCACTTCCCACCAGTGGCCTCTCGGCTCCTGCCTTGGCCACCCCACCACCAGCCCACCTTGCTCCCTGCTGGACAAAGGCCAAGACCAGCAAAGGGCAAGGGCAGAGGGCAGAGGGCTGACCACACCCAGGACCAGGAGCCAAGGACACAGAGAAAAGCTGTGGGGAACAGGGGGCTTGGAAAAACCAGGCCAAGGGGACCCGAGACAAGGATGTCCCTAAAGGTCCCCGAGAGGACAGAGATGTGACTGTGAGGTTCAGGCCAGCGGAGATGGGCCAAGTGCAGGAGACCCCACCAGTTGGGAGAGCAGGCGAGGGTGAAGTTGGACAAGGGGTGTCTAGGGCAGGGAGGGCGCTGGGGACCCAGGCCATGCTGCTGGGCCATCTGTGGAGACAGCAAGGGCCACATGACTCCCCGAGGGCCCTTTTGCTTCTTCCCTTCAAGGACGAGGAGGCCGCTGTCAGGGAGGACGGCCACCACTCTTCTGGGGAGAAGCCCAGGCCACTCCCGACCAAGACGGGCAGGACCAAGAGACAGGATGGGACTGCCACCGACCGAGGGTAGGGCAGAGGGGACCGTGGCCTGGCCCCTCCACCTGTCCAGACCTTGGTCCCCCCACCCGCTAAGCCCCAGGAAGAGTGGGGCCCCCTTGCCATCCGGAGTGTCCTTCTGCGGGTCAAGATAATAAACGTAGCATAACTCTGTGCAGGGTCAAAGCCCACACAGTCACATGGTGTCTGGTGACCCCAGGAGCATCCTTGTCACTCGCTGCCGCCAGCTACCGGAGGGCCCTGTTCTCAGGCCCATGTAGACGACCTCATCCACCCCTGGGAGGCTCCATGGTGACTCACCCTGCAGGCAGGAAAACTGAGGCACAGGGAGGTAAGGAGCTTGTTATTCACACAGAGCCGGTAAGTGGCCGGTCAGGACCGGAGCCTGGAGTCTTGGGTCCTGAGGCCTTGCCCGGACCGTGGCGCACCCCGGGCTGCAGACAGGTCCCGCTCCACTCAGCGCTCTGACCCCCGGGGGTCCCCGGCCCCGGCCAGCATGCAGCAGGGCCTCCCGGGGTGTCTGGTGAGGCAGCGAGCCAAGGGGAGAAGGGACAGATGGCAGAGTTGGAGAGTCCCCGCTACAGGCTTCCATCCCTCTGCTTCCCCGAGCGGGACCCGCATCCCCAGAGAGGGCTCCGGCTTGTGCCCAGCCAGGGTCCTGGCCCAAGCAGGCGGGGGCCCCCCAGGGTTCAGAGCGCAGGTGTCTCCCCGTCCCCGGCCTGCCGCCTTCTGCCCCAGGGGCATGTTATGGGCTGAACTGGGTCTCCTCAAAAATTCATATGTTGAAGCCCTAACCCCTAGAGCCTCGGATGAAACATGGTCTCTAGAAAAGAGATTAAGTTACAGTGAGGTCATGGGATGGGGGACCCTACCCTTTATGACAAGAGGTCAGGACACGGACACGCACGGAGGGCTGACCCCAGGGGGACACAGGGAGAGGACGGCTGTCCACACGTGAGGAGGGAGGCCTCGGGGGGACCCCGCCCTGCCCGCCCCTGCATCTTGGGCTTTGGGCCCCAGGGCTGGGGGACCGTGCATCTAGGAGTTGTGTGAACCCCCAGGCTTTGGGAATTCACTACCACGGCCCAAGCCGGCTGCTGCGGGGCCCATGAGGCAAACCCCACTCAGAGCTGCTACGGCAGCCAGAGTAGGACTCCCAGCGGCAGCCGGGCACCCACAGCCCAGCAGTGCCCACAGGGCACTGGCTGAAGGACGAGTCGCCGCAGGGGAGCAGCCCCAGCCTGACGCCATATCCCCTCGCCAACCCCCCGGTCGGAGCATCGGGGTCCCCACTCTGCAGATAAGACCCCGAGTCCAGAGCAGGCTTGCAAACAAGTCGCAGCTCATGCACACACGCCGCCCCTGGGAGACCCCCAGGCCTTCCCCGCGAGGCTGCCCTCGCCCAGCGCTGTCTGGGCAGGGGTCACATCCCCAAGGGACTGGGTTGCCTCGTGAGGGCCCGAGACTGACTGCCAGGTCTCAGAGCCCACGAGCCCGGAGCAGGAAGCGGGGGACGTCAGCTCCATGCACGTTGTCCCCGATGCTGGGGGCTGGGCCTGGCCCAGGGGAGGCTGTCAGAAAGCATCGGATGAACGTGAGAGTGAGGGGGTGGGCGAATGAATGAAGGACGGAATGACCGAGAGGGTGTAAGTGACAAGCTGGTCCACTGTCCCCAGACTGCAACCCACACCAGGTCTGGGCACTTGAACTCGGCTCCACGGCTGGATGGCCTGACTCGGACAGGCTCCTCCAGTGGCAGAGCGAGGCCGCGGCAGAGCTGCTTGGCTCTTGGGCCCTCAGAACCCATCTTCCCTCAGTCCTGCCCCTCACACCCAAGCCCAGAGGCACCCTGACTGCTGGCCCCAAGAAGCCCAGGCCCTTTAGGGGCATGAAATGTGACCACAGGCGACTTTGCTATCATGTAAGACAAGTGCAAGTGTAGGCAGTCCAAGACTCTCAGGAGTTAGCCATCCCAGCCTCCTTTCAACTTGTTGATTCACCAGCCCTCAGATGTGGTGCTCATTCTCAGTCCAAGATGACTGCAGGAGCTCCAGCCCTCACATCCACATTCCAAGCAGCAGGATGGAAGAAAGGAGGAAAGGGTGTTTGTTCCCTTCAAGGATACATTCCGGAAGACCTACGCTGCTTGGACCTCCTTGGCCAAAACTGAAGCACACACTCAGTGGTAGATCATGACGGTAGTGACTCCTAATTCCCTCATGCTTCCCTCTACACATACGCCCAAATGCATAACAATTTGACCTTGTCACTCCTCCTCGCAAGCGGTGAAGTCTTTTCTCCACCCCTGAATCTCGGCTCAGCCCCTGAGAGTTGAGGGAATCAAGGCTCAGCACCCTGTGTCTTGTGCTTTATCCCTGGAGAGAAGGAGGGACACGAGCAGAGGTTTGAAAGGAAATGTTTTCAGGGTTTTCTCTTGGTGCCGAGACCCCCCCCCCCCCCAACCAGCAGGGGA
>CM053613.1:2196426-2212947 GCA_028646535.1 Procyon lotor
AAGGAAATGTGTTCAGGCTTTTCTCTTGGTGCCAAGACCCCCCCCCAACCAGCAGGGGAACAAGCCCGGGCTAGTCTTCCGAGAGGCAAGAGCACAGGGAGAGAAGCATCGGCCGTCTCCAGCATCCCAGCTGGAGGCCCCCGAAATAAGAATGAGGCCATCCCGGGTCGCATAGCCCCAGCCAGGCCAGCCCAGATCCGAAAAGCCGTCCAGCCAACACAGAATCACAACAAATCACAAATCCTGGCTGTGCGCTTCGTTACACAGCGAAAGCGAGCTGATACACTCCTCCAGCTGAGGAAGGCTGGGAAACAGAGCCTAGTAACTGGGCCACGGAGTCCCCCGTAAGGTTTCCGTGTCTAAAAGGAAGCAGAGAGTGAACGTGGAGGAGACACCGCGAGCAGACGGCAGCAGAGAGTGCAGGGGTGAGGCCACCATCGGGGGCTGGAAGAGGCAGGAAGGATCCCCCCAGCCCCACCCCAGAGCCTGCAGGGGGAGTGTGGCCCTGCCAGCCTGACCTGTGGCCTCCAGAACTGGGAGAGACAGATGGCTGCTATTCTAAGCCTCCCCATCTGTGGTCCTGTGTCACGGCCGCCCCAGGACACTGGTACCTCTCCCAACCCACATATATGCCAGCTCATTTCTTGGGCGATTCCTAAAGGAACCAGGCACACCCATCGGTGGGGCCAGGAGTCCAGACCACGGCGCCTGGGAAACCATGTGACACTAGGGGTCACGCCAGCCCCACCGCCCCCCTGCTGCCCCTTCGCTAACGTGGAGCTAGACGGTGGCGGTGCCTCGTTTGTGGGGCAGCTGCGAGGCCGCTGGAGGTGACCCCACTGTGGAAACTGCCAAGAGCCGCTCCCGGCTAAACGGTGGGAGTCACAAAAAGCCGCTTGGGATCCCGTGTCCTGGGTGCACCGAAGCTCGCGTGTTCCCTCCTCTCGCCGCCTCCCCCAGCTCCCCGGACCGGCGAGTGTGGGCACAGAGGCCAGGCCCGGAAGGTGCAGCAGACGCGGGTACCGCTCGGGCTGCCCCGAAGGTCACATGTCCAAGGTGCCAAGCTGGTGAAAGGCCATCCCCCCACCCCCGCCCCTGGCACCACCGCCCACTGCAAACACCGGGCCTGAGCTCCCGCCAGCAGCTTTCAGGGCCGTCATGTGCCCACGCTGCTGGCGGCGGGCCGGTCCGGGGGCCCTGCCCTCCCTCTCCCCTTGGCACACCTCTGATTCGGAGGAATGTGTGTGTGTGTGTGCTTTTGATTCCTTCAAGGGGAAAAAGCTCTCTCTCGGCAGAATTCCTTCTGGGACCCCAGCTGCTGGCCGCCGGGGAGGGATCCCGGGACCGGGGTGGGGGGGGTTCCTCTGCGGGGACCCCTGTCCCCCCCTTCCCCAGCCTTCCCCCAGCGCCCCCTGAAACCATGAGCGCCCTCGGAGGCATCCCCTGGCTGGGGAAGGTGGTAGGGTCGGGGTCCCGGGCAGGCTGGAGAGTCGACCCCAGCAACTTCAGATCCCCCCCGTGAGGTGCCGAATCCCAGACGTCAGCGGCCGACCTGGGGCAAGCTCTGTTCCCCGGGGCTCGGCCTGGGCTTGCACACAAGGGAACCGTGTTCTCCCTCATCTAAATGGGGACACTCTGTCCCCTTTTCAGGGGGACAGCTAACAGGGACGCCGGGATGAGGGGTGTCGTCGGGGCTTTGGGGCAGGCTCTACTTAGATAAGGACATTCTTGGCCCCGGGGCCCTGGGATGAAGCCCCGATAAGCAAGCGCCGTCTCTCCGGCTTTGTCTGAGCGGCGGCTGCGCGCCCGGCGGCCCCATGGCCCCATTGCAACGAGCTGGTCACAGCCTCCGCCTGTGTCGTATGCAGGTGGGCCTCGCAGAGTCGGGGTCAGGGGAAGGAAGGGCAGCTCCGTGTTCACCGTGGAGCCGTGGTGCCTCGGGACCCTTTTGTTTCTAGCAGTTTCTCCCCAACCCCGAGTGGGCCGCCCGTGAGAGGACATCAAGCTTTGGGTCTGTCTCGGCGCCAGGTCGAAGGGCCTCCGTGATCGGGCCGGCATTCCAGAGGAGCTGGAGGTCACAAAGCGGCCGAGGGACGGTCCAGCCCGAGACCCCAGAGGACCCCACCGTCACCACCGCGGGCAGCTCTGAGGGAGCCCCCAAGGGCGTGGGAGCAGCCCCTGACCTGAGAAGGGAGGACAGAGGCCCAGAGAGGCCAGAGTCACCCAGCCGGAGGGGGGCAGAGCTGAGCGGGACCCCCGTGCCTGAGGCGGCCCCCCACCCGCCATCCTGCGTGAGGGCTGAAGAGGAACGAAACAGCATCGTCCCACAACACCCCTCCCGGCACCAGGTTTGGCTTTCGACTCCCAGTCTGTGTTCCAGCTCCCTCCTGCCAGGCCCCGGCCGCCACATGGAAAACCTGGTCACTGAGCACTCGCCAGGTGGGGGGTCCCCGGCAGGTCGGTCCCTGCACACATGCGACTGCATCTCCTGTTTCCGAGCCTAAGAAGCCAGGTTCAGAGAGGTTAGGTAACTCGCTCAAGGTCACACAGCCGGTGGCCCCGCCCGGAGCCCAGGTCTGGCTGCTCCCTTGGCCTCGCGCTCGTGCCTCTGCTTGATTCCCAGCAGCGGGGTGCCTTTGGATCCATCTTCCCGTGACAGGTGGCACGTGTGACCTGAATGGGGGGAGCGTCTGCACACGGCAGCGCCCAGAGCCACCCAGAAGTGGAAGCGTGCCCAGGAGCACACGTAGGACAGGAAGACGGGTCCCTAGGGAGAGAGTGATGCGTGAGGACAGATCTGTCATCAGAGCAAGCTTCCTGCACGGGGAATGTCCGGGCTGCGCCAGCCAGGTGGGAGGAGCAGGTGCACAGGTGGACAGTGGGGATGGTGACCATGCCCGGGGGTGTCCTCAGAGCCCCCCGTCACAGGCGTGGGAAAGGGAGGGGCAGGCCGTGTGGGACCTTGGAGCTTTTTGCTTAGATCTTTATCTTGGGGAGCCATAGAAAGTTCGAAGCCCCTGGCGAGGGATCAGATTTGCCATCTGAAAGTGTCCCCTGGAGACCACGGTGCCCAGGAAGGGGTGTGGGGGGCCGAGGCCAGGCGGGGACGCAGAGCAGCGAGCTGAGCTGAGTGAGGGGCCGCGGGCTGGGGAGGCGCCGGTCTTTCGGGGGTGGGAGGGTGGGCTGGGGAGCATGTTTTCCTAATGCCTCACAATCGCCTTTGGATCCTGCCAGAAAAGGACATTTCTGGAAGTTCGGCAGAAGAATGCAGTGAATGTGAAAAACGAGCATCTGACTGCAAGTGTGGCCTCCCAGCTCCCACCTCGGCCAAGGGGCCCGACTGTGGGGTGCGAGGAGCCATTTGGGAGACTCCCGACCGGGCCAAGCCCTGCACCCGGGCAGGGGTCTTCTGTACGGAGAGAAGCCCAAAACCCTGGCCGCAGGGAAGGCCCCGGAGGACAGGGGACCCGGCCCCGCGGATGGCCGGGCCCGTGCGCACGGCCCCAGGAGGATCGAGAGGCTCGAGGGGCACCGGGGCCACCGAGAGGATGGGCGAGCGTCCCCGCTGGGCCTCAGCCCCGGCCTCGGGGGAGCACCCGCCCGCCCGGCCATGGCCCAATGGGTAGGCGGAATCGGCACGCGGCGCGGCGCTCTCCTGGGCCAGAATTCGGAATGCCACACGTAGCAAACAGTTAATGATCAACCGGTCACCCCTATCCAGAGGCCCGAGAACTAATAGCGCCATAAAATGTGTCAAATATCTGCCCCCGACCAGGCCAGACATGACAAGCAGGGAGGGAACATTTCTGGGTTTCCCCTTTCGATAACCTTGTTGGACGAGGCAGGCCTGTGGGAAAAGTTTCCCTCAGCCAGGCATCTATCTGGAAAAGATTCCCACGCACTCGGTCACACCCCCGGCCTCAGGGCCGAGCCCCCCGCCCCTCCCCCCGCCCCTCGCGGCCATCGCTGAGGGGACACGGACGCTTCCCCGGTTGCATATTCTGGGAGAGAGCCTAGAGGTCCTTAAACAGAGCTTGTCTTTGCCCCTTGGAGGAGAACAGGAGGAGCGGCGGATTCATCCTCACGACCCCCCGCCCCCGCCCCCGCCATCCTGCCCCCGACACCTGGGGAACCTGGGGAAAGTGCCTTCCTTCTCCAGAGCTGCTGACTTCGGCCAATTTATATGCTAATTCCAGAAATGATTCTTCTTACATTAAATAAAAGCTGAGGAATGTTCCAAAGGTCCGAACAGATTGTACCATTAACAGGGAAAAGCCGCGCGGATCCTGCCCACAGGAGTTCTGGGCGTGTGAACTTGCTCCCGGCACACACACACTCGCCTCACTGTAGGCCCACGTGCTCCTTCAGCTGACTTGGTCAAAGTAAAACTGCTTCGGCATCTAAAGCCTCCCAGTGCCCATCTTGACCTTGAGGTCCCCTTTCAGAGTAACCCTCGGAGAAAGTGCAGGGGTCCACACCGAGCCCGCGCCCCCCAGAGCGGCTGACTGGCTCGGACGAGGCCAGCGTCATCGGAAGACCGTCCCCTGACCCAAGACCGAGGCCCCCAGACTTCTGGACAGCCTCCGCATGGCCCCCCACTGTCCCCACAAACACATCGGCTTTCTGCATGGCCCTCCCACCTCACCAACACCTCCTGCTTCGGAGGCCCGTGCATATTCTGTTCCCCCTGCCAGGATTGCTCTCCTCCACCCCCTTGACCGGGTTACCCCAACCCATCTCAGCTGAGAGAAGCCCACCACGACCATCCGATGAGGCGGGGCCCCAGCTTTCCACCCAGTGGGCGCTGCATTTTCCTTCCTGGTGCGCCTCACAATTCTAGTGGAATTGGCTGCATAATGATTCGCTCCGTGTATGTGGCTACCATTCAATGGTCAGAACAGAAACCAGGTCTATCCTGTATCCACAGTCTACAAGAATGCTTGCCACAGAATGCAGGGATGGAGGACACATGGAGGGAGAGAGGGGTGTTTGGATGGACAGATGATGGAAGGATGGATGGATGGATGGATGATGGATGGATGGATGGGTAGATGGGTGGGTGGATAAGGAGGTATTCATTCACTTAATAATAATTAACAGTAATCCTAGTAACCAATAAGTGACTACACATTGATCATTAAAGGATCAATAAGTGCATGGTTGTGGTTTGTAGTGGGGCTTCTAAAGGGACAGGAGCAGGCACTCTGATGGGCATCAGGGGCCTCCTCTCAGGAAGCCAAGCTGCCACCTGAAAGATTCGAGAGGGCGGGGAGTGTGTCAGGCAGAAAGAATGTGTGCAAATGTCCTGGGGCATTGGTAACAAATGACCTCAGGCTGGGCGACTTGAAATAACAGAAATGTTTTATCTCCCAGTGTGGAGGCCAGAAGTCCAAAATCCAGGTGTGAGCAGGGCCATGCTCCCTCTGGAGGTGCGGGGGGAGGGGGGTCCTTCCTGCTCTTCCAGCATCCCGGGGTGTCTGGACACACCCCTCCAGCCCCCAACTCCATGGTCAATGGCTCCTCCTGTCTGTATGTTCTCTCCTCTTCTGTCTCTTATAAGGACACTGGCCAGTGGACTTTAGGGCCCACACGGATCGTCGAAGATGGTCACATCTTGTGATCCCTTAACTTGATTACATCTGTAAAGACCTTCTTTCCCAAATAAGGTCACATTCACAGGTTCTGGGGTTTGGGACTTGGACAGGTCTTTTTGGAGCCACGACAAACATCCCTGGGAAAGCCCCGATGAGGAAAGTGGGTGTGACCATGTATGACCATCCCACAGCACTGAGGAGTGGGGGCCGTAGATACCCCACCTCACAGATGTGAGCTGAGGCAGAAGAGGCTGGGTGACCTGGGGCAGCATTTAGGCAGGGGCGGCACCTGCCATGCTCACCACACATCCCTGGGCCAGTGCAGTGCTCAGCAAACCCTGGAGCTCAGCAAACACAGTGGCATAAATGGCCTCAGCACAAAAACTACCCTGGGCCCTGAGGTGTGCTCTGTGAAATATCTGAGGACCCTCCCCAAATGGGCCCGGGGGGCCTCTCCCTGTACGCCCCAGGCTGCTCCTTGCCTCAATGGGTCTTAGCTTCCCCAAGACAAGGGGGTCCGAAAGGAAGGCCTCCAGAGGCCCTTCCTGTGTAAAGTTCTCCATTTCCAAAAACATAAGGGACTTCCTGTCTAGAACATGCCTTCCCCACCTGGTCATTCGCTCACTGGGCAGCAGGTGCCCTGGGCCTGCCCACCCCTCCCTAGGCATCAGCCCACTACCACCTCTCTGCGTCTCCACCCCAACCCCCCCACACACACACCCCAGAACTGGCTTCTTTCCCTCCGCCTGGACATCCCTGCTCCAGACCCCCTTACTTCCACCCAGAGGCCGTGACCCCTAAAAACCCCAAGGCTGCCATGTGCTATCTCTGTCCTGCGGCAGGTCCCCACCCTGACAGCTCTGCAGAGGGCCAGTCCAAGGGCCGTGGCCTCCAAGTGGCCCCAAGCGGGAAGACGGTGAGAAGGAGGCCGGGCCCCACTGTGGGCAGGAGGCTGTGACAGGCCCAGAGAATCACCCAGAGGCACCTTCCCACAAACGCCTCCCTAGGCAGACAGGCCCAGGAGGCAGGGCCAGCAGGCCTCAGGGGAACCGGGCAGTTGGTTGTGCTTGGTGGATCTGGATGAACTGGAAATGCAAAGGTCTGCACTGGGCGTACCAAGCTGGGCAAACTGAAAAGGCTTCAAAGAGCCAGGCGCACGGCCGGGCTGCCGGTTCACACAGCCGTGGCCAAGCCCGGCACAGTCACCCACGCCACCCACCCCACCCCCAGGCCGGGCGCCCGCCCCGCCGCCAGCCGCAGCCCCCCAGACCCCGCAGGCAGAGCGGAGCCTCTGACCGCCGGCCCCTCGGCAGCGGGAAGCTCCCGCCAGCCAAGCACCGGCCTCTTGCTTCGTCAGATATTAATCAAACGCATCCTGATAATGATCAATGGAGGCGGCTTGGCAGCGCGGGCCTGGCGGGCCTCCAGGCCCACCTCCAGCTACAGGAAAGACGAGGATGGCAAAAGTGATCCTTGGCAAGGGACAGCACATTGTACCGCAGCTGTGGGAAAGTGCTCAGTGCGCAAACATTTCCTTAAAACGAGCTTACAAGGAAATGTTCGGGATGGCCTTATTAAAGACCATCGGCCTGGCTGAGCAGGACGAAAATAACTTCAGGCCCCGGCCGCATCCCAGCCTTCAAGAGCCGCGTCAGAGGCCAGGGGAGCATTGCTGCGCGGCGGCTGGCCATGGAGGTCGGGGAGGGCCCTGCGGCACTTTGCGCACTGTGACTGCCTGTGCTCGCCTCCAAGTGTGGGAGCCCGTCCACCTCCTCCCGCCCCAAGTGCACTGGAAACTCGAGACAACTTGGGGCTGGCAGAGATGTGGAGAGGGCTGTGGCCGTGGGGGGCCTCCGGGCCGCCACGCAGGAATGTCGGGGACCGGCTCACATTCCGAACCTGCCATATGGCCCTGCGTCCCGGGACCCAGGCTGGTAGCCAAGGAGGAGCCCCGTGGCTGGGTCCCCAGCACTCCGGGCCGCCGCATGAAGCCATTTGTCAAAGGTGTTTCCCAAAAGCTTTTCTGGAAGGAGCTGCCCTTTGCGAAGCTGTCTTGGGCCCGAGCCAGGCAGAGACATCTGGGGTCTCTTGGCAAAAGTGCCAGCCATCCTGAGATCAAAAGTCCCCCTCCTGGTTATCCCTGCCTCTCTGTGCCAGGTGAGGGCACTGTGGGGGCCCCGGCGGCGGGGTGAGTCCAGGGCTGCTCACCCAGACGACGGCCCGGCCGCGGGGGCCGACCGCAGGCATGCCCCGCTGAGCCTCATGTCACGAAAGATCCGTGGCGGGGCCCCTCCCAACGGGAGCTCCCCCAGGACACTGAGGCTGGTGCAGGAATCGCTAGCTGTCTGACAGAGAGGCCCAGAGCAAGGACGCGTAGAGCCGGAGACCAGCAGACATGGTGGCCGCCTCTAGGAGGAGGTCTGGCCAGTGCGGGTACAAGGGATTCCCATGGGAAAGGGAAGCCGCAAGTTAAAAGACCAGAAGTTAATCCCCCTCCCTGGGACCTGCTTTCTGGAAGGAGGAGCGGCTGTCCCAAATAAACGCATGCTTTTCACCGTGCGGTGGACACAGGGTGGCCCGCCTGCCACCCTGCCCACGTTGGTCTTCTGGCTGCAGGTGCTGGGGGCTCCGTGGCCGTGGATGCCCCGGCGCCCGAGAGGAAGCCCAGCCTCCACCCCTCCGGACTCACCCTCGGCCCAGCTAGGACCAATTCCGTCTCCGGATGTGGCTGGTAATTAGAACCGTCCCCCAGGTCTGTCTTGATGGCACTTGCCAGGAACGATGCCAATAAAACCTGCTTTGGGACCACGGTCAGGGGTGGAATGGAGGAACAGAGTCCGTAAGACTGTCCTTGACCCTCCCCGACCCAGCGGGGCTGAGCTGTACAGACGGTTAGCCCCGGGCTCCCCTTCCCACTCCCCGCTCCCCTGTCCTCACGGCACGTCAACCAGGCAGGGACGACCCCCTTCTGCAGAGAAAGCAACCGAGGTGCAAAGAGTTTGTGCAGCAAGTGGACGGCAGCCCAAGGACCCTCAGCTGCTCCCAAAGACCCTGCTCCCGGTCCCCCTCAAACAATCTCTTCTCCGTTTGCTTCCGAGGGTCGGCATGTGACTCCGAGTCCGGAGGCGAGGGGGCAACAGACCCATTTCACAGACACAGACGCCGAGGCCCAAGTAGGTTCATTAACTCACCAACTGGCAAGACCAGGATTGGAACCCCAATGGGACACCGTAGTCCACCCCTGCCACTGTCCCGTGCGCCCTGCCCCCCCGACATCTAGCTCGGGGCTGGGCAGGGGCACCCCCAGGAGAAGCCAGGGGAAGAGCTGCGGCCGGCGAATGCACAGCCAAGAAAAAACCCCTCTGCTGGGTTGAATTGTGTCCCCCCCCAAATTCACATGCACCTAGGAGCTCAGAGTGTGAACTTCTGCAGAAGTAGGGTCTTCCCACTGGAGGAGGGGGGGTCCTTAATCGGATGACTGATATTCTTATAAGGAGAAGAAAGACACACACGGGGGAGGAGGCCGTGTGGCCACAAGGTGGGGGTTGGGGGGACGGGGATCCCCGAAGCTGGGAGAGGCAGGAAGAACCCTCCGCTAGGGCCTCCGGAGGGAGGTGGCCCTACTGACACCCGAATCTTGGACTTCTCTCCGGCCTCCAAACCAGGGGAGACCCAATCTCTGTGGCTTAAAGTCACCCCGTGGGTGGCACCTTGTCACGGCCGCCCCGGGAAGTTAGTACGACACCCCAGCCCCCCGCCCCCCCGTGTCTGGGGGAGGGGCCACGCCGCTCATTCCCTCCCCTGCCCCCAACACATGTCATCCTGTTCCTGCCACGTTATCTGTAAACTGGGGATGTGGCTAAATTTTGTTCCAGGGGAGAAAAGAGAAAAATGGGTGCTGGAAGGTTCCACCCAGGAGCACAGATCCGGGAGCCTTGAACGATGGCCGCTCTGGGGGCAGGCTCCCTGCCTGTGGCCAGCCGAGCGTGGCCCTCACCAGGAGGGGCCCTTTTCTCCTCCCACAACCCTCCCCGTGTCCGGCCCGGAGTTCCCCTCCCCTGCCCGCCACCCCCACCGCCACCTTCCCGTCCCGCATACCTTCACTACCATGTGGTCAAGAAAAGTCACTGCCCTTTAGTTATGCGACGAAACTATGTGGCCAGTGGAGAGCAAGAGCGTCGGTCCCTGGTGCCCCAAACGCATTCTTTGCATCTCAAAAAAATGCCAAAGGCATCTGATCAGAGCGAGATTGTTGCCCAGAGCAGGGGCCTGCGAGGCCTTCCTGGAGCCCCTGACCACGGGGCTGCCTCTGCCTGCGGCCGGCCCGCCTGGGGCTCCTGGAGGAGGACCCGCCCGCTTTCCCCAAGCCCATCGCCACACACCACCCTGAGGCCCCTGGTTCTGAGCGCACCCCAGTCTCCCTGTCCCCCCGGGGGGGTCTCAGCCCCAAGCAGACCCTGACGTAACTCTGATTCCTTATACCCATTACAGTGGCCGGCGCTTTGGTTTCTGGAAGCAGGCAGTCCAGGCATGCACAGGGGCCGGGGCAGGAGGGGGCTATTCCAGAATGTTCTAAGACTCAGTTGCCCCGTGAGACAGAAATGAGACTGTGTGGGCGTGCGTGGCGCACTGCCCCACAGAGGAAGGGGAAGCCAGGGGTCCCTCGGGGTCTGCTTGAGGCTGGCCCAGGAAGCTTACTTGGCCATTTTTTCCAAGGACGTGGTTTTAGGTCCCTCCCACTCCCCTGTCATCGTCCCCGCGGCACCTGGCCTCAGGAGGGGCTGGCTCTGGACAAAAAGACGGGATCTGTCCCCTTGCTCCCTCAGAGCCTGTCCCCCTAGCTCTGTCCTAGGTGCCCCTGAGCCCACTCCTCCAGGGCCCGGGTACACCCCCTCCCATCCACAGGAGCTGAGCTAGCCACACTGTCGGCAGCCCCCACCCCGGGTCGCCCGGCCCCCCTGTTGTCTGGCATCTGGGGACCAGCGTAGCCACACTTACCTCCCAGCCCCCCTCCCTCTGCTAACTGGGCGTGATGGGGTCTGAACCCCAGGCAGGCAGAGCCCCGCCCTCTCACCCCCAGCCCCTGGCTGCTCAGAGGCTGAGCCGGGAGGCCTTGGGGGGCTGGGCCCAGGCTCAGGTGTCCACTCATTCATTCAGCTATTCACTTAGCCCGCAGGAAATTGTGGGGCACCTACTACGTGCCAGGTGGTGTTCTGAGCACTCAGGACTCAGCGGTCACTAAGATACAGTCCTCGCCCTGCTGGAGCTGACATTCCAGGAAGGGGAAACCGTAAACAGAGTATATTGTGCACCTGACAGTCAGCCGATGGGAACAGGACAAGGAGAGAGTCAAGGAGAGGGCGGGATCTGTCGTCCTGTCATGTGTAAAGGCCCTGGGGCACAGGCTCCAGGAGCTGTGGGGAGGGGTTGCGCTGAACAGATGTGGGGTGGGGGGGATGCCCCCCGAGAAGCAGACTTCTGGGCAAAGCGGGCCGCGTGAACAGTTTCCACACAAGTGCAAGGTCTTGTGAGCCACGGCAGACCACCCAGCAGAGACCCACGCCGCCCGACCCCCAGCACCCAGATTCCCTCTGGGGACATGAGATGTGGGCACATCGCAGAAGTGTTCCCACCCGGGGAGGAGGGAGTCCAAGCTGTCTCCGTGGTGGCCGGCGGGCGGGGCGGGCACCGAGACCCCTCAGGACCCAGCCAGAAGGGTCCCCTCTGCCAGAGAGCGCCCAGCCAACGCCCTGCCCCCCGAGGGTCTGCCAGCTCCATGGGGCACCTCGCCCCTGTGCTCGCACGGCCGCACCGCCTGCCCTCCAGCGGGCCAGGCTGCCCTCCGTGCCCGACCCAGAGTTCAGCAGATGTCTGCACGGGCTCAGCAGGCCCAGGACACGGCCGGCACACGGGTCCCACTCATCCCTTAGGCCACTTAAAATAGTGATGAGAGCACACTGGGGAGGCAGCCGAAGCCAGGGCAGCGGGAGGACGTCCCCAGCATGGGCCTGGGGATCGAGGACCTCTGTGGGAGGAGGACACACGTCTGCAGAGAGTGGAGGGAAGGAAGTTCCAGGCGGGGTAGCTGCCCCTGTGCCCCGCTGGCCTGGGGTTGGAGTGAGGGAGGAAGGCGGTCCTGGCCCAGCCTGAGGGGAACACCTGCTATTGGAGCTCTGCTGCCCCCCGCTGGCCAGCCCCGGTACTGCATGTGCGCCCACTGACCTCCTCCAGGTGTGTGCGTCTTACCAGGCCCTGCCTCTGGCTTTGGACTTGGGGCCTCACCTGTATGCAAATCACATCTGGGGCCCCCAGCCCACTGCCTGCAAGGGCAGCATTAGGAGCCTGCATTTCCTGTCGCCGAAGCTGGCTCACAGGTGTCCAGGGGACTGACAAGGTGGCCCAGCAAGGACCACAGGAAGCCCTTCCCCTGCCGGGACATCCAAGCCCATCCTCAGGTGCTGGTCTGCAAGTGGGTGCTGCCTCTCTGTGCACACATCCTCTGGAGGGGTGAGGGGGTGCTGCCCAGCTTCCTCAGAAGGTCCCCCCACCCCCGGAAACAAGGGGAGCCTCGGGGCCCAGCACCCGGTGGGGAGGGAGACCGGCCTGTCGGGAGCCAGGGGAGGGGGCGGGAGCAGCTCCCAGGCCTCGGTGACGCAGAGAGCTCGTCCCCGGGGCCCACCCCTCCCTCTGCCCCGGCGGCATCTAAGAGAACCGCCAGGCGTGGCACGAGGCCCGCCTCCTTGCCCCAACCTCTCGGGGCCCCACAGCCCCTCCACACTACTTCCAGCCCGGGTCATACTAACAGGACAGAGGAGAGGAGGGGCCGCTGCAGAGCGGGTTTCCGCAGAGCTGGGGTCAAGCCCTGTGACCGCCAAGCCCACCTATGCTCCGCTGTCCATCGCACACCTGTCAGTGGCCTCCTTGGAGCGGTCCCCCCAGGTCACTCTGGTTTATGGGGTGGCCACTCCAGGATGGCTGGTGGCCCCTTGGGGAGCTGGGTCACTCCCCACACATGGCCACTTGCCTCCCCACGGACCCCCCGCCTTTGGGCCCAGAGCAGGCTGTTAGGATCATGCCACAGCCCCGGGGAAAGTCCCCAGAGCACAAGCCCCGCCCAGCAGGTCTCCCAGCCAGGCCTCGCCTCTGAACCTCCACTTCCAAACAAGCCCAAGGAGATGCCCTCTCTGGGGTTCCCTGCGCTGCAGCCCTAACGAGACCCCCAGACCCGGGCAGTGTGGGCCCAGATTTTCTGGAAGATACTCTGGGTCACCTCGGAGCAGGACATCGTCCACACTGTGTCTGCCCTTGAACCCCGGTCTCAAGGGGTTCAAGACCCCCTTGGACGGGTCTGGGGCTCATCATCTAAGGCCTCATGGAGCTCAGCCAAAATAAGAGCCGCCACTAACTAGCACTTGTCCAGGCTATGCAAGTGTCCTGGGGCCACTGTGACCACAAACAACAAACGGATTCCCTCCCACTTCCGGCCAGAAATCAAGGTGTGGGCAGGGCGCTGTCTCCAGAGGCTCTGGGGCAGAGTCCCTCCTGCCCCAGCATCTGGAGCCTCCAGCATCCCCGGACTTGTGGCCCCTTCCCTCCCACCACTGCCTCCGCGGTCACGTGGCCCCTCCCACATCCGTGTTCTTTCCTTACGCGGATACCTGTCATTGTATCCAGCACCCACTCTGAAGATGCTAGGATCTCGTCTCAAGAGCCTTCACATAATTAAACCTGCCAAACCTTATTTCCACATAAGCTCACATGCACAGGTACAGGGGGTCAGGACTTGGACTCTGAGGGGCTTCCACTGACCCCCGTGGTACCGGGGGAGGGGCACCCCCACAGAGCGCCTGCCCCTAGCCAGCAGTGTGAGCGTCACCGGGCTCTGAATGCACATTCCCAGGCTGGCCTCCCCAGGCCTGCTGCGTCAGACCCTGCGGTGGGGCCCAGCAATCTGGGTTCCACAAGCCCCCCAGGGGTTCTGATGCAGCCCACGTCTGAGAGCCACTGAAATGAAACCACAAAACGTCCCTTCTTGACTCCCAGATCCACTCGCACTACAGTCTCGGTTTGGGTGGGATCAGGTGTCACGTCCGTTGGGACTGATTTCATTTGTTGGGATGGAGGAGGCTTGAGACCCCAGGACCCTGGGTGCTCACAGGCCCCAGCCACCTGCTGAAACAGACAGAAAACGTTGTGGGAGCAGGAGGGGGTGCATTCCGATGGGGGTGCCAGGGAGGCCTCCTGGCAGTGGGGGTGGGGCCCCATCCCCAGCCTTGGCCAAAATCAGAACTAAGATACTTGTGCCCCCATAAGTCAGGGAAGGTGGGGGACAGAGAAGTCCCAGCAGGAAACCAACAGCAACCTGGGGACTTGGGTGGGAAAACCAAACCACGGCATGGATCACAAACCAGGAATCAGGGACCAAACCACGGCATGGACCACGAACCAGGGATCAGGAACCAAACCACGGCATGGACCACGAACCAGGGATCAGGAACCAAACCACGGCATGGACCACGAACCAGGGATCAGGGACCAAACCACGGCATGGACCACGAACCAGGGATCAGGGACCAAACCACGGCATGGACCACGAACCAGGGATCAGGGACCAAACCACGGCATGGACCACGAACCAGGGATCAGGGAGATCTCCTGCTCCCCCCGAGCAGAAATCACAGCTACCTTCCTATCATGGGGCCACCTGGGCCCACATCTCGAAATGTCGTGAACTTGGGGCAGGCCGTGGACCTCCTCTGTCCCACACCTGGATTTGTTAATATCGTGTTAGCATTTTTTCAATATAATTATTCTCCTTATCTTTCCCCATGTTTTAGGGTACAGTTCTAAGACCTTTTTCCCTCAGCAGCTGCCCAAGGGCCTGGGCACCACAAGGGCGACCAATGTCAACTGTCCGTCCAATCAGGAACTTTCCGGTTTATTTTAAAGCTGCTCGTGCAGGCGTTTTCCACAACCCACTTCGCGCCTGGGCCTGGGGCACTGGGGACGCACAGCAGACGTCCTGCCCTTCCGTTGGGGTAGAAGACAGTGCAGGAGGGTCTGACTGCCACTCGATTGAAGGGACAAGCCACCCCCCTTGGCACCACAGAGAGGAAAGAGCAACAGTTTCGAGTGTCGCTGACTTTGCTTCTAGGCAAACGCCCCGCAGGGGGACGCTGTCAGGGACCTTCCAGCTGAACCCAGGCGGAGTCACTTCCCAAGACAGAGCCCTTCCGACGTGAACGGAAGTGACCAAGGAAATGGATACAAGCCAGCCCCCCGGCTCGGAAGCTCTCTCGTCCTCAGGAGACCAAAAGTGCCTGCAGGGGGGAGAGGCAGAGCTTTCGCCACCATGGTGCGACCCCAGATGCCAGCGCAACGTGCCGGGCTCAGGGTCACCTCGATGGCCGCCGTGGACAGTGACGGAGGCCAGCGCAGCAGGACAGCACCCCCGGCCTCTAGTCCGTGGGGCAAGGACACCGGAGGCTTCCCGGGGCTCCGGGGCGGGTCACAAGGGGGGCGGGAGGACACCGCACTGGAGCTGTGTGGAGGCCTGTCTGGGGTCTCCAGCAACAAGTGTCATTGCTGGGACCCGAGGAGAGGCACAGCCCTGGTCCCAGGCTCCTCGGGGCTGAGTGAACCTGCCTTTGTGACAGCCTTGGGCTCACACTCCACCTGGCCCCCGAAGCACCCCTGGTCATGCCTGTCACCTCCCATCCCCCGTGGGGACTGTCGGGACCCTCCTGCGTGCAGGGAAGGACTGATGCTGTGCGGCTGACTCGACCAACATCACAGAGGCTTGTCGCAGGAGCACAGGCGCACATCCTCATGCTGACGTGCACGGGCTGGGGGAGGCGGTGCCGTGAGCAGCCAGGTGGCCTCCACCTGTGCTCTGTGCCTCGGTCTCCCCGTCTGTCGGGGCCGCCCTGGCCCCACCCGGCACACCCCCACCCCCACCGGGCCTCCCACCAGCCAGCCGCCCGCCACTGCCTCTGGCAGAAACCTGTACCCCTTTTCCCCAAGGCCGCCAGGGAGCTCCGCACTGGCCTCGGGGGAGAGTGGCTCCTCCTCGGCATCCGTGCAGCCTCTTCCTCTTGGTCCTGGTCTCAGCCTTTTCTGTTCTCATCCCACTTTATGTCCTGCCGGGCAGACAGCAGCCCCGCGGTGCATATTTCTAGAGTGAATTCTGGCGTCTGAGGTAAGACCTCAGCATTCGATCACAGCAAGAGCTACAGATTCTTCCCCTCACGGATACTCACTGAGCACCACCCGCCCACCAGGCCCTGGGACAGAGGAAGGAATAAAAACACCCACTGCCCCACACAGCGAGGGAACAGCAAGGAGAGCGTATGATCACGTTGCTGGGGGAGGGTGGCGGGACCCCCATGGAGGCAGGACCAGTGCCCCTGTCGGTGTCCCTGCCCGCCACACCCACTCCCCCCAAACCTGGGCAGGGCTCTCGTCTGGCTTGGGGCCCAGTCAGGTTCTCCATGTCCAGTTGTGCGGTTTGCGCACAGACCCGGAACCCAGGCAACAGCAAAGGGGCGTGGGATGGCAGGGAGGACAATGTACAGCCCGGACTCTGCCCGCCTGGACAGAAGCCAGCACGTTTCCCGATTCTTCTGCCCAGGGGGGACCACTCAGAAAGGTGTCCCTTCTGTAACTGCCCCTGCAACACATCGTCTTATAATTCACCAACAGCAACAATGGGGAAGGCAAGGACACAAGGAGGGAGAAAAGCTAACTGCCTGAGCCGGCTGTTCTCCAACTCTGGTCTCTGGAGCCACAGCGGCATCCCCTAGGAATGTACCACCAGGACAGGTTCCTAGCGCCCCTCCCAGGTCCCCCAAATCAGATAGCAGGGGCTTCGGCCCACGGCTCTGTTTGAGCAAGCCTCCTTCAGGGGATTCTGAGAGCTGCTGGTCCC
>CM053613.1:2222802-2253766 GCA_028646535.1 Procyon lotor
AATGTGGGGTCATCAAGGCTGGGTATCAAAGGATGAGCAGAAATTTGCTAGGTATAAGCCTATGCTCCCTACCTTCCAACCCCCAAGCAGCCCACATTTATGCTACATATATTCTTGCCTCTGCACCATACTTGTCACCCCTGCTCCTCTTCTCCAGGGTCTCCTTCCTTTGAGATCAGCTGTAGCTCCAACTCCTCCTGGAAGACATCTTATCCATTTCAGGCACTGTCTTGCTTCTTTCTCTTGTCTTGGAGCACATAGACTACCTCACCTCAGGCCTTTGGTACTTCACCTTGAACTTTGTAATTCCTCATCTAACTCTTCAGAGCAGGATAGAGTCTTCTCCTTGATTCTCTCTCTGGCCCCGGAGAGTGAAGATTTAGCCACAAACAAGAGCAGCCTCCCACGGCTTTACCTGGTGCTGCCTACAAGCAAGGTGCAGTTGCTGCCTGAGCCAGCTCACAATGTAGGGGACAGAGGGAACAGGAGGACTAAACTGGGAGTCTCTCCAGGCCAGACTCCATGTCCTGGTAAATTGAGGGTCCTCAGAACCCAGCATAGAGTGGTCCTCCAGGTCCTCAATACCCAGCATTGTGCTCAGGGGATGGATGGTCAGATGTATGGTTGGATAGATGGATGGGAACAAGACAGACACAATCTATGCCCACATGGAATTGAGAAAATAAACAGTATGAAAATAAACCCCCAGACAAAATATTTTAAGAGTGATGACTTCTTGAAGGTAGTAATAGATGAGTTTTGGGGGGCAAGTACTTTAGTTAAGCAGTCATGGAAAGACTTGTAACATTTGACCTGAGACCTGACAAGAAGTCAGCTATGTGAAGATCTGGAGAAGGCATAAGAACAGTAAATGCAGAGGTCCTGCAGAATGAGCAAAGTTAAGCTTTCTCAAGAATTGAAAAAGGCTTGTAAACTTGAGGCAGAAATAACAAGGGACTTAGGACTGAGATGAGGATGAGAAGCAGGGAGGGGCAGATCAGGCAGGCTCTTGGGGGTAGGTACTGTGGATTTTGTTTTGAGCAGGATGTGAAACCTAGGGAAGATGTTAAGCAGGACAGTCACTGGTCTGAGTAAGTTGTTCAAAGGATTGCTCTGGCTACCATGTGGGGCTACACAAGGATGATAGTGAGAAGGTCATCATGGTAGACAAAGCCAGAGAGGGCAGTGGAGGTACAGCTGGAGAGATGGAGCAAGTTCAAGGCATATTTTGGAGACAACATGGTTTGGTTTATAAATTGGCTGTTGCGGGAGAAGGCAAGAGGGTGATTCCCAGGTGTTTAGCCTGAGCAACTAGGAAAATGATGAGCCATTTGCAGAGCCCAAGATGACTCTGGAGGAAATAGATATGAAAACAGATGAGCACACCTCTCAGTCTAAACACACAGGCTCTGGAGTCAGAGAGACCTGGGTTTAGATCTTGGGCTTAACTGCTTTCTGCCTTATCCTTGTGTTAGTCACTGAACTTTTCAAAACCTCTGTAGCCTCACCTAGAAAATGGGGCTTGTCTCTTCACGGGAATGTTATGACAATTAATGTAACATGCTCAGTACAATGCCTGCCCAAGGTAAGAGCTCAGGTAGAGAGTATAATTAATCATCACTTGTCCACTGGCTGGGGAGCTCCTCATCGTCACCTAAGCAGCCTGTTTCAACAGGTCCTGGGACCTGAGCTGCCGAGAGCAGCTCCTGACAGCTGCCACTCTTGCTAGTCCCCTCCTCAGGTTCTGGAGCCTAGGGGTATGGGGCCTCCATGGGAGGGCTGCTGGTTCCAGAATCAGGCAAGATCACAGAGCACATTTTGCAAGGGTGAGAGGGAGTGGGAGAACTTGTCTGCCTGGCACCCAGCAAGGAGCCTCATTCATAGCCATTTTCCTAAAGCAGCTCTAATTGGCAGAGAAGGATCCCCAAGGCCCCTCTCTGCTTCGTGAGGGGCTTGTAATTAGTAGTTGGGGATTGAAAGGGGGAAAAAGGTTGGCTGAGGCTATGCTTGGAGGGCAGAATCCTCTGAGAGGTGGGATTGGAAGAGTGGGTACTCTGTTCAAATCCTTCCCCACTCAGCAGCCCTTGAGACTTGAGAGCAGACGCCTAAGCTCTCTAGTGGTTGGTGTTTGTTTTTCCTCACCAGTGGGGGTGAAGGCTTTGGCTGAGGTGAGGATGGTCCCACTCCCCACAGTCTTCGCTTATCCATTCTCGTCTTCATGCTGATGACTTTCAAATATCTTCCAGTCTGGTCTCCCTCATGAATTTCAGACTCACATCTCCAACCCCGTGTGTTAATTTCTCCACCTAGATATCCTATGGGCGTCGTGGCCTATTTCAGACCGAGTAACACATGATCCCATCCAATGAATTTTTCATTTCAGTTATTATTCTTTTCAGTTCTAGGATTTCCATTTGGTTCTTTATTATAGTTTTCACTTCACCACCTAGATTCCTTGTCTGCTCCCTTATTATGGCCATATTTTCCATTAATTCTTTGAGCATATCTTTCTTTAATTTTTTGGTCATATTTATAACAACAATAAAGGAAGATTTATTCGATAAATTCATTATCCAGAATATCCCAGTACTGATTTCTATTGACTGTTGTTTTTCCCTCTTTTTTTTTTTTTTTTAAAGATTTTTTTTATTTGACAGAGAGAAACACAGCGAGAGAGGGAACACAAGCAGAGGGAATGGTAGCAGGAGAAGCAGGCTTCCTGCTGAGCAAGGAGCCCGATGCGGGGCTCGATCCCAGCACCCTGGGATCATGACCTGGGCCGAAGGCAGCCACTTAACGACTGAGCCACCCAGGCGCCCCTTGTTTTTCCCTCTTATGAGTCACATTTTCCTGTTTCTTTGTGCATTTGGTAATTGTTGATTATGTATTGGACGTTGTGGATAATATATTGTAGAAACTCTGGATGCAGATATCTTCCTCTAAAAAGGGTTGATTTCTGTTCTGGCAGGCAGTTCGATCACTGACTGACTGCTGAATGTGTGGGGTTTTGGTTTGTTATTTGTTATGACAGGTCTGTCAAAAGCAGAATTTCCAAATTTCCCTAACTTGGTGAGAATTAAGCTCCAAACTGAAAAATCTTGTTCAGGTTTGGTTTTAGGATTTGTACGCTCTAGGAGACTTTACTCTAAGGTATGGTCCTCGTTGGCGAGGCCTTTCTGATGTCACAGCTAAATACCCCAGTGTTTGATGCGGTTGCTCCCCCTGGGTGAGCAAGAACCCAAAGTTCCCCAGCACTGCTTGATGTCCAGTATCTCTGTTCCACCCTCAAACCTTTAGGGATTGGTACCACCTGGTAAGTGTCAGGTGGCCTCACGCAGACTTCCTTTCCCTATTTCAGCCCCGCAGACTGTGGCTGCTTCAGCTGTCTCAAACCCTCTTCTCTGCCTCCTCAGTTCAGTGAGATAACTGCTCTTCGTTCCACTTGGGGGCTCCCTCACTGCACCATGATTGAGGAATTGTGCCCCAGCACAGGTCAAGGGAGATTGTGGGGCTCACTTGGGTTTTTTTTTTTCTCTTGGGGATCACAGTCTCGTTCTGCCTTTGGTAGAATGTTGAAAACCATGGCCTCATATATTCTGTTCAGTTTTACGATTGTCACAATGGAGGGGCTAATCCAATTCCAATTACTTACGCCATGACAGAAAATAAAAACTCACTATCTTATCCCAGACCTTCTTCTCCTGTGTTCTCCATCTGCGGACTTATGGCAACCCATCCATTTCCCCAAAACAGAACCCCAGGAGTCATCTTTGGCGCCACCCTCTCTATCACTTCCTGTAAGGGAGCCGTCAGCAAATGGGGCTCTTCAACATTCATTGGAGCTCTTGGGTCTGTCAAAATTTCCTTCTCCACCCCCATGGCCACTGTCTCTTCTCACTGGGGCTTCTCTGACAGCCTCCTCGCTGGCCTTCCAACCTCCAGTCTCACTGTTTCAATCCTTTCCCAATCCAGCAGCCGGAAGTCCCCTTCTCAACCTCTACATCTGCCTTACATAAAACCTTGCCATGTTTTCTTGGCTGGCAACTCTTGAGCTCTGCCCCAACCTATGTCCATGCCCCCTTTGATTGCCACCCCCTCCCCATAGTCCCCCTCATAGTATCTCTGCAGCTTCCAGGTGACATCATCATTTCTTGTCTCAGGGCTGTCATTCGGTGGCTGATTGCAATGCTGTGTTCGGGCTATTTTGCCAGATACAGAGCACCTCCACATAGCACCACTGAGTGACCTTCCCTGATCTTCCAAGCCTGAGTTAGATCCTTTTTCTATGTGCAAATTCAGTGCCTGAATCTCCATCATAGCAGACTCTGAGCACCTTAAAAGCAGGAAGAGTGGCAGGTATATTGTGTGTCCCCAGAGCCTGGCGAGGGGACGTGTTCCAGCATCACCAGATGAAGGAGTCCATGTGTGAGGTTGCTGAGGAACCACCAGAGAGGGGGTGTTCGTGTGCCATGGTGCTGCAGGTGGGGCCCGGGCATCTTCCAATGGGGATGCAAGCCCCAGAAAGGGAAGGGTGTTTCCACAGGCTGACCACCTGTGGATTTCGTGATGGACTCCCACAAGAAAGAGGCGCTTTTTGAAGGAAGAGTGGACACACTGTCGAATAAGAGGGTGCTGTCTCCAGGGCCGCCTGCAGCCTCCCGAGGACCCCAGGCCCTCCGGAAGGCCTGATATTGGATGGATTTCTTGTTCCTCCCACTTGCTTCAAAGAAGGGAAACTCATTTGGCCACCCATCTCCCCTTCCTGATGTCTACCCATTCCTGATAGGGAAACCTCAGGGGATATCTCTATTTCTTGTGACATTTCAACCTCTGGCTTCATGCCCTTTCCAAGATTCCCCGAAACAAAGATATTTTCTCTGCATCACAGGAGGATCTGTCGATCCAGAAGGCCAGATAGATGCCCTATGCTAGACACTGTTTCCTTTGCCTCTCCAGGCTGCTCTCTGCCCTGCTCTCTGCCCCAGGGGCTGAGCCAGATGGATCCTACTTCGGGGCTTCCTCTGGGGTTCGGCCAGGGGTGAACCCTGGCTGCAGATAAGAGGGAGGAGCGGGGAGATGTCAGAATATTCATGTTCCAGCATCTCCCCTTTGGGGTCAGCTTGGGCAGGCTGTGTGTCTGGACTGAAGGTCACATCTTCTCCCTAGGCCACCCTCTCTACAGGACTCTCTCCTTCCAGCTTCTGGCAATGCCTCCTTGTCGTTAAGCCTTCAGCTTGAAGGTGATAACAGCCCTGGGGTGTGGTGCACTGCCCACCCTGTGTGGTCTCCTTCCACCCCACAGTTTTCCCAGCTAGAGTCATCTCTTTCTTGGTGGAAGCCCAGCCTGTGGCAGCCCAAGAGGGTGCTCTGTACCCCAGATATGTCTTCTGATGTGTTGCCGGACTCCCAAGGGGCTTTGATGGAATACCCCATCAGCACCTGCCAGGACCACCTAGCTATTCTCCCCAAAGAGGTCCCATCTCTCAGTGGGGCTCCCCAGTCCATGAGTCACTGGCAGAGCCAAAGGGCCAGCCCTGGGGCCAGCCTGGGGCCAACATGGGGACAGCATGGGGACAGCATGGGGCAATGATGACTATTGGCTCTGGAGTCACCCGGATTTGGGTTCGAGTTCTGCCACTTCCTGTGGCTCACTGTGCGGTCTTGGGGTGTGCCCCTGCAGCTCTCGGTTCCACCCCAAATTCCACCAAGTAGTCAATGCGAGGCCAGACACACAGCTGCAAGTGCCGACCCCAGCTTCCAGTGGCCCCAGTGGGGCTTAGGAGGAGGGCATATTTTCAGCTTCATCAGCCTCTTTGCTGGGTGAACCGCTGCTGAGTCAGTCAGCAGGTTCCCAAAGTAGAAACCTTGTTAGATCCCAAGGAATGTCAGCCCCAGTGACTCACGTGTGTTTCTCCCCAGAACATGGTTCCAGGCCTTTGGAATCAGCTCAGCCATCTTGGAGAGGCATTGCAAGGCTGGGAGTGGAATGCTGGGTCCCAGCCACAAAAGAGCTAGGCCCAGGCCCGGTTGCCAAGAAAGGAGTTCCCACTAGGAAAATCTGACTCAATCAAATCTCCATTTTGGTTTAGGTCCACAGTTCCTTGGCTGGGCCTACAGCTAAGAACTATGGCTCTGTGATGAATTGCGGGCAGATGGTGGTAGAGATGTTTTTGTTGTTATGGTGATGGTGTTGTTGGTGATGACGATGGTGGCGATCCTGGTGAGTTGTTTTTGATGGCAGTGGTGATGCTGGTGGTGGGCCCTTACCAATGGTGATGGGGGCTGGTGTTAGTGGTGGTGGCAATGATGGGATGTTGATGTCAATGGTGGTGGTGATGAAGACGGTGTTGGTGCCTGCCAGCCTGAGCTTGAGAGCAAAGTAGTACAAGAATCCAGATAACCTGAGTGCTTGTCCCAATTCTGCCACTTACTATCTGGTGGAGCTGGAGTGATTTACCAGCCTCTCTGATCCTCAGTTCCCTCATCAGTGAAGGGAGAATGATATTGTCTCCCTTTCTGGTCTGCTTGGGGATCGGAGTGACCAGGGCCTGTGAGTGGCCAAGATCTAGTGGAAACCATGGAAGACATCAAGCTGCAAAGCCCTGAGCATGTACTAGCTGTGCCAACAAGTCCTAGCATCCACAGAAGGCAGTTGTGGTGGATCCTGATTTCTGTGATTTTTTTTTTTCCTGTGGACCAGGATTCTCTTTAGGCTTCTTCTTCAGGCTGCAGCACTCCCTTTTCTTTGGAGAATTGTTTACAATTTTTCTTCTGTGGTTTAGAGGGGGCTGGCAATCTTGGTACCCCACATCCCCTGGTCACAGGGATGGGCATGTGGCCCAGGCCAGGCCGAGTCGAGTTCTCCCTGGGGCTTGCTCAGAAAGTGGGGATGAAAAGAACTGAAAAAAGAAGAGAGAGAGAGAAAGAGGAAGAGGAAGAGAAACTGATGGTGGCAAAGCTTGTTTAAGCACCTGGATCCAGCCATACCTGAAGATAGTGTCATCCACTTTTGACTCTCTAAGTTATATGAGCTATATAACAACCTCAGGGAATTTGAGCCGTGTGTCTGTACTTTGCAAACGAAAGCGTTCTTCCCTATACTTCTAACCTCCTCAGTCTCCTAGAATCCCCAGAACCTTCCCAAGAAAGCAAAATTTATGACAGGGCTAACTTCCAAGTTTGAGGACAAAAGACTCTTGTCTTGCTAGACCCAAACCTGGCTCATTTGCCCCCTCTTTTCCAGGGAACAGACTGATACTGACCCAGCTCCCAAATGTCAGGGAACAGAGGTTGAGATCTACTGCTGCTCCCGTTTCCCACGTCTCTAGGGAGCACCTTGGCAGGGAAACTTTGTTATAAACTGTAAAATGCTGTGGCTACTTTTGCTGATTTTATTGGGAAAAGGAAACCAATTTGAACAGTGTAGGAAGGCCCAAAGAAAGAAATAAAAACCACCTGATAACCACCGCTGCCTCCAGAGATAACCCCAGGACACCTGTAGACTTCTCTCTGGGTCTAACCAGCTGTTAATGTTCTGTTCCCTGTCAGGGGATCTCTTACTTGCTGTTCTTGAACTTTATCCAGGTACCGGCACATTGTGGAATCTTCTGGACACTGAACATAGCTCCCCATTTTGTTAGAGGGGAACTTATTAGCAGCATCCCATGGATGTATTTATTCAATCCCCAGTGCTGCATATTTAGGTTGTCGCAGGAGGAATAGGAGGAGATGGTGGAGGCAGCATTGTGGGTGGTGGCTCTGTTAGATTTACCTGGTTGACTGAATCATGAAAAGCCCACTGTCCTGGAGGCTCCCTCCCCCCAGGTACCAGGACAGTTAGTCACCTACTGCTGGGGACTGCCTTGTGAGTCCCAAGGCACAGCTGGGACACTCTGTTTCGGGGACAATGGGTCCCACTGGTGCCTCCCATACTGGCTTCTGAGAAAGCATGTGCTAAGAAGTGCCCAGGCTGAGTGCCCAGGCAGGCTTGGCCCCTGGCTACCAGAGGCTGGCAGCACAGACTGGCCCCGGGTCCTCTGAATCCAGCCACCCAGGGGACACTGTGTCTGTTCCCACGCAGGAGGTGCTTTCTCTAGTCCACTTGGTGAGGGTGCTCATGCTGGAGACTCATGCTCATGCATGTTCTCACCTCTTCTGCCGTCACCGTGCACAGAGGAGGGAAGTGAGGCCCAAGGAGGAAAGTGACTTGGCAAAGAGATCGGTGGGATTATGATGCACCTCGGTGTGTTTTTCTTTGTGTTGCTTGTGTTTGAGGCTCACTGAGTTTCTTGGATCTGTGGGCTTAAAGTTTTCATCAGATTTAGAGACTTTTTAGCTATAATTTCTCAAAATATTTTTTTTTCTGGCTCCCTATCCTTCTTCAGGGGTCTCATCAACACTGACATCTGAACATTTACCACAGTTTACTGTCGCTGTTCATTTCTCTGTTGGTCATTTTCCTCTCCATGTTCATCTGGGCTAATTTCTATCTCTCTGTCTTCCAGTTCACTCAGTCTTTCTTCTGCAACATCTAACCCACCATTAATCCCATCCAGTGTGTAATTTGTCTGAGATGTTATAGTTTCCATCTCCAGATATCCACACTGGGTCTTTTTATATTTTTTTTTTCATTTCTATTTAATACATTCAATCTTTCCTCTGGCTTTAGAAAATATAGCATTTAATTTGGCAATAAGCTTGGATTTGCAGAAAGTATGCAAAGGTGGCACAGAATTCATGTATACTACTCAACCAGTTTCTGCTAATGCTTCCCTCTGACATTACTATGGTGTGGGAATACAGTATTCACACCTGCTTTCATGCTCTTGTTTATTAATCTTATTACCTTTGTCGTTTGTCCACCTGTCTGATGGATTGGTTTTTTTCTCCTCGTTTTGGGTTGTAGTTTCCTGCTGATGATTTTGGGTTGCATGGCTGATGAGACAAGTTTTACTTTGTTGGGTGCTTGTAATTTTTGCATTCCAAAAAAGCATTCTTGACCTTTGTTCTTGGATGCAGTTAAGTTCCCTGGAGAAAGTCTGATCCTTTTTTGGTCTTTCTTTTAGTATTTGTTGGGTGAGGCCAGAACGGCATTGTGTCTGGGGTTAGATTTATCCAACTTCAAGGCAAAATTCATTCTTAGTATTCTAGCTGGTATCCTATGAATTATGAGCTGCTGGTGTCAGGCACGATTCCAAGCCCTGTGTGTGCAGGGCACTGTTCCCTCACATCTCTCTGGGTGGCTCTTTTCCTACCCTCAGGTAGTTTTTCCATATGGGTTACTAAAAGCATGCAGCCCTGCCCTGTTAAACGAACCTTAGCCAGCATACCTCCTATGCCTGAAGATTGGGCTGCCCAGAAGTGGGAGTGGCCTGCTATCCACTTCCATTCCCATCTTAGCCCAACAGATGTGGGCAGCGGCCATGGATAGATGTGCAAGTTGTGCAATGCACAATGCTAGGGGGTGTTATTCATTGAGAATGGAGCCAACCTTGGAGAAGCAAAGCTAAGAAATAGAGAGAAAAAAGAAAAACCCTGTTCTTGGCCTGATAATTTGAGCTTCTGGATCAAGCTGTGCCTGGGTCCATGAGTCCCTGTATTGTTTCATCCAGTTTGAGCTGGGACTTCTTTGCCTTTAATAATAAGCATCCTCTGTGACACACTTATTGGTTGATGTGGAGGGTTTGCGGGAAAGAAGAGTTAGAGAGGAAGCCTAGGTCTCCAGCCTGGGGAAGAGGGTACTGTAGGGCCACCAGTCGGTGAGGAGTATCTGAGGAGAAACAGGTCAGCTTGTGGGACTGGGTGATGGGTAGAGTATACAAAAGGCTCCTCAGCCCAGATTGCCCCCTTCATCTTTAAGTCTGTGACCTTGTTGGGGCACCTGTCTGGCTCAATCAGAAGAGCATGAGACTCTTGATCTTAGGTCATGTGTTCAAGCCCCACTTTGGTTGTAGAGATTACTTAAATAAATAAAATTAAAAACAAATTTTAAAGAGGGCACCTGGGCAGCTCAGTTGGCTAAGTGTCTTCCCTGAGCTCAGGTCATGTTCTCAGAGTCCTGGGATTGAGCCCTGCATCGGGCTCTCTGTTCAGTGGGGAATCTGTTTCTCCCTCCCTCATTGCCCCTCCCCCCCCACTCATGCCCATGCTCTCTCTCTCTCAAATATGTAAATAAAAAATAAAAATAAAAACAAGTCTCTGACCTTGTTAAGTGGGACTATGGCTATGAAAAGACTTTGTAAGGCATGAAGCCGTATGTAGGAGTCCATCGTGTGTGTGTGTGTGTGTATGTGTGTGTGTGTGTGTGTGTGTGTGTTGATTAGAAGATGTGATAGACGCCTTTTTTGTTTGAACTCTACTGCATTCCCTTCCCATAAGAGAATGGAACATCCGCACAGAGGCCTTGTGTCACGACAGTGCCTCCTACAGAAGGGGCCTGTGTCCCTGCCCATGCTGCTGGGCTTGCTATCTTCTGCTTACTTAGGCTAATGGAAAGCAAAAGGAGATTCTTTTGAATGGAAGTACCATTGAGTGTTGCCAAGAAAAATGGCACATCCCACACCGGGACTGTTACTTGGACCCTGGCATGAAGCCTGTGCGACAGATTGGTGGCTACCACATCAAGTGCCCCAGCCACAAACCTTCACTGCCGTAGGCCTTTGCGAAGTGGGGGTAGCTTGTTGACATGGCCTCGCTGTCGGAGGACACAGTGTTCACGGGTTGTGTCGACATTGGGTTAAATATTTGGATTTGAGCACACAAACCTACCCACATGTACATCTAGTCTGGGGCAGAGAGAAAGGGAAGACAAGACACCAATGTCTTGGGCTTTAAAAAAAATGAGCTTTATGGAGATACGACTTGCAAACAATGAAATCCATCAATTTAAGTATACAATTCAGCGGAGTCGACAAATACACTTAGCTTCGTTCAGTACTATGGGACATTTCAAGACATTTCCTCGTGCCTCTTTGCAATCAATCAATCAGCAGTTCCCCATCTGTGGGTAACAACTGATCTGCTGGCTGCTGCTACAGTCCAGAGCTGCCCGTTGTGGGATCCTGTGCAAATGGAATCCTATACCGTGTGTACCCTTCTGTGTCTGTCTCCTTTCACTCAGCATAATGGCTGTGAGATTGCATGAGACTGTATCTAAAGTTTGTTCCTTTTTTTTTTTAAGAGAGAGAGAGAGTGTGTGTGTGCACGAGGTGGGGAGGGGCAGAGGGAAAGAGAGAGAGCGAATATTAAGCAGGCTCCCTGCTCAGCATGGAGACCGACGTGGGGCTGGAGCCCATGAGCCGAAATCAGGTCATGATCTGATCAGCCGATCAGCCGATCAGTAAGCATCAGCCGAAAGTCAGATGCTTGACAGACTGAACCCCCGGGGGCCCCCAGTTTGCTCCTTTTTATGGCAAACATACCCTAGATGGCTTATCCATCCCCGTGTTGATCCCCAACAGGCTTATTCTAGTTTCTGCTGCTGTGAGCACTTGGGCATGAGTCTTCTTGTAAGCAGGTGTAATCCCTTCTCTTGGGGAAATACCTCGCCAGGGAACAAGCGGGTAGTAGAGTAGAAGTGTATTTGAACTTACGAGAGACTGCCAAGGGATTGCGAAGCAGTTGTACGGTCTCACATGGCGCCCTGCGACGCATGAGAATCCCAGATGTTCCGTACCCTGGCCAACACCTGGCCATGCCCATCTCTAATGGGAACCAATTGTGGTGGGTGTGAAGTGGTGTCTCTGGGGGCTTTTATTTGCATTCCTGTGATCACTAATGATGATGAGCAGCGTTCAGCGTGTTTATTGGTAGCCGGTTGGGCCTCTCCTTTTGTGGGGTGTAAGTTCACATCCTGTGCCCGTGTTTTTATTGGGTCGTTTGTCTTATGATTCGATTGTAAGAGTCCTTGATATGTTCTGCCTAGGAATCTTTGGCCAGAGATGTGCCTTGGGACTATTCTCTCTCTGTCTGTGATTTGCTTTTTCAGTTTTCTTTACCATGTTTTTCTTTTCTCTTTTATTTTATGGATTTATTCATTTCATAGAGAAAGAGAGAGAGCGAGCGAGCACGGGGGTGCGGGCGAGGGGCAGAGGGAGAGAGACAAGCAGACGCCCCGCTGAGCAGGAAGCCTGATGCGGCGCTCGATCTTGGGACCCCAGCATCCCGACCTGAGCCGAAGGCAGATGCTTAACCGACTGAGCCACCCGGGTGCCCTCTTACCATGTTTTCCTAAGTGCAGAATATTTTAATTTTGATGAAGTCAATTTATCTTTTTTTTTTCTTTAATGGTTAATGTTTTTTGTGTCCTTGTAATGACTTCATTGGCCCATGAATCATCTTGTGGTTGCTCTTTACTGACTATTTCTTCGGACCATGGGTCTCCTCCTGGCTTTTTTTCCCCCCCACGTCTCCTGATTTTGTACTGTGTACCTTACCTTGTGGATGATATGTTGTGGGGTCACTCTGTTCTCTTTTCTTCCTCTGGAAGGTGTTGATGGGCATCCTAGTGGAGAGCTCCGCTCCTCCTGGCTGACCCCGAACCCATGTGTGCCCGACCTCATACTCCAGTGGCGGGTTTTGGGCAGCCTTCGGTATCCTCAAGCCCCCCTGACTTGGCGACATGCTCCTCCTCCACCATCCCCTGTAGATCCCAGCAGGGCCTGACTGAAGTGTGTTATGGAGAGTCTAAAGTGGGTCTTGCCTTGGGATATGGTCTCTCCTCCTAAGGCATGGTCCAACTGGATGTAGAGGGGACCAGGAGGCCAGGCACCCTGGTGGACCGTGTCCCCCAGCATGGTCCAACCTCTCGAGTCCCATTCTACTCCCAACTCCGTAGCTCCTACGGACTCCCTGGAGAAATTCCACCAGCCCAGCACCTAGCAGAGCCTCCCCGGCGGGTCTCAGGGCCCGGGCTGGAAGCACTTGATCCGGGAGGCCGTGTCTCGGCCCTTCTGGGGAGTGCAGGGCTCCCTGCCCCCTTACCGAGGCACCTGCACACAGAACTTTCTGGTCGGTGCGGGACACAGGGGTCCCACCGGGAGGAAGCCAGGACCTGGGCCGTCCGTCAGCCCCCCGCAGAAAGGACACTGAGACCCACAAAGAGACTGGTCCGAAGCCAAGGCTAACCCCTGAGCTGGCACGGAGGACTCTGCTCCGAACTCCTCATACATCCGTCTCCCTGTGTGGCCTTTTTACTACGTGGATATGCTTTACTCGGGGGCACAAGTATATCACGTCTTCATTCATTTATTCATATGGGGGCGAAACTGGCTGTGTACTCTCGGCCTGTCCTCGCTTCCCCCTGAAGCGGATTCTGCTTTGCCCACTGGGCTTCCTCCCCGCCCTTCCACCCCCCAGGGAGGACTTCTGTCTGTCTGGAGGCAGATTCAGGTAGAAAAGTGCTTGGGAGAGGGAAATGGCTGGTTTCTGGCCATTGAGACAAAGTAGAAGTCTTCTGGGAACTTCTGGGGTTTTTAAAACTTCCTTGATGAAAAAGAAGGGAAGGAATGACAAACAGAGTAGGCGCCATCTCACCTCTTCCTTCCTACCACGGTGGTGGAGGTGATGCCCAGAGCTGTGGCAGCCACCTTGCAGCCACGAGGCAAGACACAGGAACTGCAAGCCAAGAACACTGTAGAGATACCAGCCGCTGAGCCAGCAGCATCCTATTTCCAGGTCTCTTGTGTGAGAACAAAATAAGCCTCTACTTGCCTAAGTCGAGGTTAGTTGTGTTCCCTGTTATCTGTCATCGAAGGCATTGCTGTGTGAGACACAGACTGTGCATGTGTGTGCATAATGCTAAAACTGGACTGTATGAGGCAAGGTTCCAATGAGTTTTCCACTGATAGTTGCTAAACGTTTGCTCTATGAGCGGTACTAGGTAAGCGGCAGTTATAGGATGGATGGGCACCTGTCCTCACCGAGGCTGGTGGGTTTAGACCCTGTCACGGGCCGAAGTGAGTCCCCCAAATTCATACGCTGGAGTCCTAACCCCCAGCATCTCGGAATATTACTATTTGGAGAGAGGTTCTTCACAGAGGCAATCGGGGTTTTTAGAGTGGACCCTCAGCCAGTTGGAGCAGGGTCTTTACAAGAAGTGGCGATCAGGACACAGACACGCACAGAGAGACGGCCCCATGGGGACTCAGGGAGAGGACGGCCGTCCATGCGCAGGGAGAGAAGTCTCAGGAGGGCCCGGCCTGCCCACACCTGCATCTCGGGCTTCGGTCTCCAAGTTGGGGAGCCGGTGCATAGCTGCTGTATGAGCCCTCCATCTGCGGGACTTTGGTAAGCCTGCCCAAGCTGCCCCTTAGAGACCCGGAGGATGGATGGATAGTAACAGGAAGGGGGAGGGCTGCCTTCCAAGCGGTGGGAACAGCGTGTGTCACACTGGGGCAAGCCAGAGTCTGGGTTCTCAGGGCGGGGGTTGGGCAAGGCACCCGGCTGGAGGTCAGAGGCAGGCCAGGCCCTACAGGTCCGGTCACTGTGCCCGGGCAGTGTGTGTGTGCATGTGCATGCGTGCCTGCATTTGTGTAGCCACAGGGAGGGAATGAAACAAGAACACGGCCTCCTCTGATATTCTGGACACTTCTCTCCATACGTGGGGGTCCGGGGCTAAGCCAAGGGCAGGGGGAGCTGGAGAGAGAGCCCAGAGGGGTCACGAGGAAGCATGGATGGGCCCCTTGGTTTTGTAGGACAGGGACAGCGTCCCCGCAGCAGGGACCTGCAGCCTGCGTGCCTCTGTCTGCCCATGGGCAAGGGCTTCTGCTTGGGGCCAAGGGGCTGAGCCTCCGGGAGGCCGAGCCCCCGCTGGGGAAGGGGTGATTAGCGGGGGCCCCTTTGAAGAAGCCGCCGCCGGGCTCTGGGCTAAGCCGCCAGGCACGAACACGGAAACCGCCCAACCACGGGTCCCCATCTGACACTTTGCATTTGAATTTAATAAGGGGGAATATTTCTCTCCTGGAGGTGGGATGAAACGTCGCCTGCCAAAGAATTTTAATCACTCACGTAAATGGTACACAGTCTGCATTTTTCCTCGGGCCCCTTGTAGTTATCGATTTAATTTCCTCTGGAGGACGAGGTGGCGTGTCTGTGCACAGACCTCGATGACCAGCCCTTGGGTCTCGGCGGCCCGGGGCATCCACCTGTTACCCGGAGAGGACAGGCCCCAGGTGGCTTCTGCTGGCCAGCCTCACCCTGGCCATGCTGCTGTCCCCTGGGCCTCGGGACCACTATTATCCCTCCCGGAGGCCAGCATCTTCCCAGGCTCACGCAGTCGGCCCCACTCCAAGGCTCCCGCTACCTTCAAGCTCTGGGGCGCTCTTCAGGGCAGCCCGTGGTCTTCTGTGGATGAGGGCAGACGGGCCAGCCGTGTGGGGGCCGTGGTGGCCCGCAGACCCTGTACGTTGGGGGGTTTTCCTGGTTTGGGAGTCACTTTCTGGAAACTGTCCAAGTCCCCTTCCAGGGGCTGGGGGGCCTCCATCAGGGTGAACCCCCAAGGGCTCCGGCTCCTGCTTCTCCCTTCAGGGTGTTCTTACTGTCCTCGCCCCAAACCTCCTCTCGTGTCAGGGTATAGGGGCTTAAATGGTGACGGTCATGTCTTAATGTCACAGGCCCGTGAACGTGACCTTCTTTGGAAAAAGGGTCTTCGCAGTTGTGATTGACTGAAGAATCCTGAGATGAGACCATCCTGGGTTATCCAAGGGGGTCCTAATCTAGTGAGTGACAGGTGACACGTGTCCTTGTAAGAGACAGGCAGAGGAGGAGAGGAGGGACCGTGTGACCACAGAGATAGGAGCGACGTGGCCACCAGCTCAAGGACACCTGGAGCCCCAGGACTGGAAGAGGCAGGAAGGACCCTCCCCAGGGGGCTCCAGAGAGAGCGCCGCCCTGCCCACACCCTGATCTCAAACAAAGCATTCCCCCCGCACCCCAGGGGCCTGTCTACACGGGGGCGGCCCTGTGCCGGGCCCTTCGACGTGATCTCATAGAAGGTGCATTTCTCCCCACGACCCCTCAAGATGGGACTTTATGGTCTCATTTTATAGACACGGCAATGTCATTGGGTGGGGGGGATATGACATCGAGGTCCTGGTCACTGTGTGTGTCCCCTTTGGGGTGGCCCTTTTGACAAAGCCTGGAAAGTCTTCACATAATGCTGCCCAGTGCCTCCCAGAGACCGGCGGGGACGAGCCTGGTGCAAGGACTCTGCAAACAGTGAGTAACCCAAGTCCTGGCGGCCCACACCGAGATGGGGCATGGCAGGAAAGGGGCTGTCCCGGAGGAAACAGGCCCAGGTCTCAGGCAGGGCCTGGCGCTGTCGGCCTCACTGCCCGCTCTCTGGGGCCTTGGCCAACCAGGGGTGGGCAGCCCCTGGCGCCCCCCTCCCCCCCGCAAGTGCCCCCAAGCACCTTGCATCCAGGCCTGGGGAAGCAGCGTCCCATTTACAGAGCTTACTCCTCCCTTCCCACTGCTCAGGAATCAGGCCCTGGGGCTTCCTGCCTGCCCAGCACCGCCCAGCACCGCCCAGCACCGCCCTCCTGCCACCCCCCAATCCGCCCCAGGGCCTGGCTGGGGAAGGTGGCTCAGGGTGGCTGCAGAGAGGGCCTGGGAAGCGTGAGGGCTCGTCTCCAGGAGCCCAGGCCCATCTATCTGGCAGTGGCTTCTAGCCAACCTGGCCGCTGAATGGGAGCCCGTTTGATCTTCCAGCTGGAGAAGGTGCAAACAGCAACTTCAGGCTTCCTGAGACCTCCTTCTGCCAAGAGAAAAGCTCGCTCAAGTGGCACGGGCAGGCTCCAAAGCAGAGTGGTCCCCACCTTGGATCGCAGTGCCCGCCAGGTCTGGGGAGGGTGGGGGAGAGGCGTGGCCAGGTTGGGTCACGCATTCACTAGCCCCCTCATTCATTCCTTCTTTCATTCACCGTGCACCCAGCAGACTTGCCGCGCACCTGCTGAGCCCGGGCCCTTCTTGGGAACCTGACCCAGCACAGACGCCAGCAAAGGAGGTGGAGGCGGGACCGGAAGTGACCCAGGAGACTCATGTGGCAATATGGATGTCTCCGGGGCACCGTCCCACTCGGGCTCACATGGCCGGGGGGAGGGGGGGCAGGGGTGTCTCGGAAGTGACTGCTGATGAAGGAGAATGAGGAAAGGGTGGGTGTGAGTGGCTAGGCGAAGTGGGCAGTGGGTTCTGCAAGCTGAATTGTGTCCCCCTTCAAATTCATATGTTGGAGCCCTGACCCGGCCCGCACCTCAGCACGGGACCTCACTTGGGCAGAGGGTCTTAACAGAGGTGATCCAATTTGAGTGAGGCCATGAGGATGGGCCCTAGTCCCATAGGACCGAGTGTCTCTAAGGAAGAGGCAGGTGGAACACAGACACGTGGAGGAAAGACCTTGGGGGAGCAGCCAGGGAGAGGGACTTCAGGAGGGACCCGCTATGCCGACACCTTGAGTTTTGGATTTCCAGCCTTCAGAACCGAGACCACACACTTCGGTGGCTTAAGCCACTCAATGTGTGGGACTTTGTTGAAGAAGTCCTAACACGCGAACACAGTGGACTTCAGCGTATTCAAAGGAGGGGGTCTTGCAGTGAGAAAGGACAGCGTTTCCAGGAGATGGTAGCTGCCCTGTGGGGCCAGGAGGGCCAGGAGGGTGTGGATTTCTACCAAACGCAACAGGAGTCACTGAAGGATTAATTGGGGGAGGAGCAGAGAGAGCTCAGGGGGAGGGGATCTCATACTCAAGTATGCATTTAAAACTTTTATTTACTTTTTAATTGAAGTATAACTTGGGTAAACATAAGTGTATAGAGCTCAAGGAATTTTTACTTTAATTTTATCGAGGTATATAATGGAATAATGGACATACAATAAACCGTCCCAATCTAAGTGTTCAATTTCATGACTTTGATACATGTAAACACATGTGAAGCCAGGGACTCAAGCAAGGTCATGAATGCATCCACCATATTCCCTGTTTCCTGGTAATCCGCCTCTCCTCCTGCTCCTGTGTCCCCACTGGGGACTATAGATTTGTTGGCATTTACTACAATTTTATGCAAATAGAATCACAGAGTACACACTCTTTCTCTTGGTCTGGCTTCTCTCCCTTAGTGTGATTATTGTGAAGTTCACCCATGTTGTCATGTGTGCCCACAATCCACTCTTGTTTGTTGCTGAATAGTATTCCATTGCATAGGCGTACCACATTCCTCGTGTGTTCTTTCATTGTTGGAAATTTGGGTGGTTTCCAGGTTTAGGCTATTACCAATAAAGCTGCTGTGAAGATTCCTTGTGCAAACAGGTTTCCATTTCTCTTGAGTAAATATCCAGGCATGGAATGCATGGGTCACACGGTACGTATATGTCTAACTTTGGAAGGAAACCTCAAACCTTTCCGCAAAGCGGTTATACCATCTTAAACTCCCACCAGCGTAAATGAGAGGTCTAGTAGATTTATATGCATGCCTAGACTTGGCGTGCTTAGTTTTAGGATGACTAGGATGACACTAGTCATCCTAATGGGCATGTAATCATAGCTCACTGTCATTTTCATCTACATTTCTAGAATGGCTAATGATGTTAATGATTTCATCATGTGGCCATTTATTTATCTTCTTTAATGCAATATGTATTCAAATCTTTTGCTCACTTTTATTGGCTTCCCTTCTTAGGGGTCTCGGAAATATGCATATATTCTGGATATGAATCCTTTGTTTGACATATGTGCTATAAATATATCTCCTGGTCTGTCATTTGCCTTTTCATTTTCTTTTTCTCTCTTTTATTTTTTTTTTTTTGCCTTTTCATTTTCTTACTGATGTCTTTCAAAAAGTAGAAAAATCTTAATTTAAAGACCAGTTTATCAATTTTTTCCTTACGTGGTTTGGGCTTTTCATGTTTATTAGAAAATCTTGGTCTACCCCAAAGTCACAAAGATATTTTCTTCTCTTCTACTTTCACCTAGAAGTCTCATAGTTGGAAATCCAGTTGATTCAAACCGTTTTTTGAGGACTTGCTTTTCCCCTTCTCTGAACAGCCATGGCACCTTTGTTAAAAATTAATCAAGCACATATATGTGGATAAATTTCTGAACTCCATTCTGTTCCATTGATTCACGTGTCTGTCCTTACACTGGTACTTAACTTTCTCAATCATGGTAGCTTATCAAGTATATTTTGAAATCAGAGAAGTTCTCCCACTTTGTCATTCTTTTATAAAAGATTTTTTGTTCATTCTAGGTCTTCCCCCCCAAATATGTTTATTTTTTCAGTGTTACAAGATTAATTGTTCATGCACCACACCCAGTGCTCCATGGAATGAGTGCCCTCCTCAATACCCAGCACCAGGCTCGCCCAACCCCCCACCTCCTCCCCTCCAAACCCTCGATTTGTTGCTCATAGTTACATTTTTATATAAATTTTAGGATTAACCTGTAAATTTTTCCCAGAATGTATTGAATGTGTACATAAGTTTGAGAACAATTGCCATCTTAATTTTTGGTCTTCCAATCTATGAACATGGTATATCTCTTTGTTTATTTAGGTCTTCTTTTTTTTAAAAAAGGGATTTGATATTTGTGTACTTTGAGAAATTATCACCACAATAAGTCTAGTAACATCTGTCACCTCATGTAGTTACAAAATTTTTTTTTTCTTGTGATGGGCACTCTTAAGATTTACTCCCTTGGCAACTTTCACATTTGCAATACAGTATTATTAACTATAATTGCTGTGCTGTCTGTGACATCCCCATGGCTTATTTTACAACTGGAAGCTTGTACCTTTAGACCCTCTTCACCCACTTTGCCCACCCCTTAACCCCCACCTCTGGAAATCATCAATCTGTTCTCTCTCTATATAAGCTTGTTTTCTTTTTTTTTTATTTTGCTTTGTTTTTTTAGATTCCACATATGAATGAGATAATACAGTATTTGTCTTATTTCACTTAGCATAATGCCTTCTAGGTCCATCTGTGTTGTCTGTCACAAATGGCAAGACTTCATTCTTTTTTATGGCTGAATGACATTCCATTGTGTGTGTGTGCATGCGTGTGTGTGCACACATATATATCCATTCACTCACTGATGGGCATTTAGGTTGTTTCCATATCTTGGCTATTGTAAATAACACTGCAATGAACATGGGGGTGCAGATATCTTTTTAAGTTAGTGTCTTCATTTTCTTCAGATAAATACCCAGAAGTGGAATTGCTAGATCATATGGTTGTTCTATTTTTAATTTTTTGAGGAACCTCCATACTGTTTTCCATAGTGGTGCACCAATTTACATTCCTACCAGCAGCATATAGGAGTTTCCTTTTTTTCACATTCTCACCAACACTTATTACTTCTTGTCTTTTTGACACCAGCCATTGTGCTGGTTGTGAGGAGATATCTCACTGTGGTTTTGATTTTCATTTTCCTGGTTCTTAGTGATGTTGAACATCTTTTCATGCACCTATTGGCCATCTGTATGTCCTCTTTGGAAAACTGTCTATTCAGATCTTCTGCTCACTTTAAAAATTGAATTGCTTTTTTGTGCGTGTGTGTGTTTTGTTTTTGCTATTGAATCGTATGTGTTCTTTATATATTTTAGATATTAACCTCTTAGAAGGTATATGATTTATCAATATTTTCTCCCATTCAGTACATTGCCTTTTCATTTTGTTGATGGTTTTCTTTATTGTGCAGCATTTTAGTTTGATGTAGTCCCATTTCTTTGTTTTGCTTTGGTTTTTCTTGTTTTTGGTGTCAGATTTGAAAGATCACCACCAAGACCCACATCAATGAGTTTACCACCTGTCTTCTCAGAGTTTTATGGTTTCAGGTCTTATGTTTAAGTCTTTAATCAATTTAAGTTAATTTTTGTGTATAGTGTGAGATAGTGGTCCTGCTTCATTCTTTTCCTCCTGTCTGTCCAGTTTTCTCAAAACCATTTGTTGAAGAAACTGTCCTTTCCCCATTGTATATTCTTGACTCTTGTATCATGAATTAACTAAGTACAGATGCGTGGGCGTATTTCTGGGCTCTTTATCCTGTTAGGTCTTCTTAAATTTCTCTCAACAATGTTTTGTAATTTTCTATATAGGGTCTTGATTGCCTTTTGTCAGTTTTTTTTTGTTTTTTGGTTTTTGTTTTGGAGGGTAGCTTGCTGTTCTAATTGGGTTATGGACTGGGTTATGGACAGGGTTATGGACACTGGGGAGGGTATGTGTTATGGTGAGTGCTGTGATATGTGTAAGCATGATGATTCACAGACGTGTACCCCTGCGGCAAATAATACATTATATGTAAATAAAAAATAAAAATAAATAAGTAAATGTAAAAATTGAAAAAAAAATAAATTTTCGTTTACCAACTGTTTGGTGTTGCTAGTTTTAGCAGCTGTTTAGTAGGTTCCTTGGGATTATCTGTGTAATCACATCAGTGGCAACTAGGAACAGTTTTATTTCTTTAATCATAATTTTTATTCCTTTTTTAGGTTTTTCCTCCCTTATTGTAGTGGTTAAGATTGCCAGTATGATGTCGGGCAGACATTCTGAAAGTGGACACCTCTAGCTTTTCCTTGATCTTAAGGAAAAGAAATTCCAGGCTCACCATTAATTAATTAATTAATTATATTGGCTACAGGGTTTTTGTAGATTTTTTTTTATCCATTTGAGGACTTTCCCTACTACCCTAGTTTGTTGAAGTTATTTTATCATGAATGGGTGTAAAATTTGATCATATCCTTTTTCTGTCGCTATTTTAAAATTTATGAGATTTACCTTCTTTACATGGTTAATATGATGAATTATATTTCAAATATTTAACCAACTTTGCATTCCTAGGTTAAACTTTTCTTATTCCTGATGCACTATTATTTTTGTATATTGTGGGAGTTGACTTATTAATATTTTTAAAGGATATTTGTACCTATCTTCCTGAGGAATGTTGGTCTACAATTTTATTTTTTAAAAATGTTTTTGTCAAGTTTTGTATTAGGGTTGTGCTGGTCTTATAAAATGATTTAGGTGATGTTTTTTCTGGTATCAATTTGTTAAGTTTGATTTTTCTACAAATTTGCTCATTTCATTTGAGTTGCTGGATTTGTTGGTATAAATATGAACTGATACCTTTAAGAGTTTGTAGAATCTGCAGTAATAATCTTTTTTTCAATTTCCATTATTGGTAATGATATTTGTGTTCTCTCTCTCTCTCTCTCTCCCTCTCTCTTATATACTTCAATAGGAGTTCGTGAATTTTGTTGATTTTCTCGAAGAATCAGTTTTTGGCTTCCCCTGCCTTTTGGCTGTCTGTTTTCTATTTTATTGTTTCCTGCTCCTCTTGTTATTTTTTCCTTCCTTCTTCATTTGGATTTATTTTGTTCTTCCTTTTCTAGCTACTCAAGGTGGATCTTTGAGTAATTGATTTTAGATTGCTCTTGTTTTCTAAGGTAAGTGTTTAAAGTTCTAAGTTTCCTTATAAGCAAGTTTTTGCTACATCCCACAGATTTTGATATATTTCCATTGTCATTCAACTCAAATTATTTTCTAATACCTCTTGTGATTCCATTTTTAATTCATGAGTCATTCGTAGATTCATGAATCATTTATAGATACTTAGGATTTTCCTAGATGTCTTGTTATTAATTTCTAATGAAATTCAGTTGTTGTCAGAGAACACACTCTGTATGATTTCTAGCTTTAAAATTTGCTGGGAATTGATTTATGGCCCAGCGTATGATTTATCTTGACAAAGGTGCACTTGAAAAGAATATGTACTTTTCAGTTACAGAGTGTAGTGTTCTATAAATATCATTAGATCAAAGTGACTAATAGAGTTGTTTGTACCTTCCATGTCTTTACTGATTTTTTTTTTGTATATTTGTTCTATTGATTGCTGAGGGAGGGGTGTTAAAATCTCCCTTTTATGATTGTGAAATTGTTTATTTCTTCTCTTGATCCTCTCAATTTTGCTTCATGCCTTTCGAGGTCTTATTATTAGGCACATAAAAATCAATAATTGTTACATCTTCCTGGTTAATCATCCCTTCTATTATAACAAATATCTCCTTTATCTCCAATAATACTTTCTGTCTTGAAGTTTATCATTAATATAAATCTTAATTAATATTACTATAACCACCCAGCTACTGATGCTTATTATTTTCATGGTGTATCTTTTTCAACTTACATACTTTCAACCTGTGTCTTTATATTTAAAATGAATCTCTTGTAGGTAGCACATTATTGAGTCTTGCGGTTTTTATACATTACTGTCAATCTTTTACTTTTAATTGGTGTTTTTGGAATATTAATGATTAACACTGATCCATTCTATTTTTGTTTCTTTGTTCTTTCTCTGCATGCCTTTGGATTATTTGAAATTTATATACACATATATGTACGTGTGTATGTATATATGTGTGTGTATATATACATATATATGTGTATATGTACATACATATGTGTGTGTGTGTGTATACATAGATATACATATAAATATATATTTTAGTTGACCTATTGGCTTCCTGGCTATATTTCATCCTGTGCATGTGGTTACTTCAGGAAGGCCATAGTGGGGACCACCTCCTGACTGGCCTGTGCCCCTCCCTAGTTCTAGCTCCTGGTCAGCCCAGTGGGGGCATAAAGCCCTGAGAGCATCGAGAAGACCAAGGTGGCACCACTTCTCTCCAGGGGTTGGTGTGCAAGCCCGCAGGGCTCCTGAGGGTTTCCTAGCCCACTGATCATCATGTCAGCCCTGGGTCCTCTCCAGGCCACCAGTGTGGTTGTGCAGGTTGTCACTGCAGAACTCTAAGGACACCATTCTCACTGCAGTCTTAGGGGCCCCCCTGCCCTGGAGCTCCTTGGGCTTTGCCTTCTGTGCGCAGACCTTTAGCTTGCCCTGTCATTCTCCCAGCACGGGGCAGTGCCAGAATGCCAGGGCTGGAGGGTGAAGCCATAGGCACTGCCCAGATGCCTGGGTGCTGTCTGGACTCCATGGGGCTCTCCCTCCCCAGGAGATCCAGGGCTGTCTAAGGTGGTGGGGTGATCAGTTGGTTTTCAGGTGCTCAGAACCTCATGAGGGGCCCATCCCAGCTGTGGGGCCCCCAGGGTGCTTGGGGTTCTGGTCCTGGAAGGTGCTGTGAGTGGTGAAGGCCCACCTGGGGTTTGAATTCTCCCACATGGGACCTAGAGAAGATTTTCTCTCCTTTTTGTGCCTTGGTTTCCCCATCTGCAAAGTGGAAATAATGATAGTACCTGCCTCACAGGGTCCAAGTGGGGATGACGTTAGATAACCTATGTGAGGTGATGGCCCTGCTGGCCCCTGGGTATACTTGAGGTGGCCAGGTTGGGGCAGGGCCACCAGAGGTGCCCAGGGGCCGCGTGAGCCTTTGAGAGGTGCCGAAGGCCTTGGGTCCACATACCAATTGCCACCCACACAGGCCGAGGTCCCTTCCAATGTCGCAGCAGGTCTAAGGTCACTTGGAATCATGGAGAGGGGCGGGTGAGCTGGGGGTGGGGGCAGGACAGAGTCCCTGATGGGCGGGGCTCAGCTGCTCCCCTCGGAGAGAACCCGGGGCTGTTGTAGGTCAAGCCCAGCCTCTGTCATGGGCATGGGAGAGAGTTGAGGGCTCTGTGGCCCCCCAACAAGTAACCCGTGGCCACAGGGTAGAGGCTTGGGGGTGGGATGGGGAGGCAGGGGTGATGGGCAGCTCTGTACATCCCCGGGCCAGGCCCACAGGGATAAAGAGGCAAACTTCAGGATAATGTTGAGGGGTGGGGTGTCTGTGACTCTCGATGCCTCTTTCTGTCCCGTCCGCCCTGCCCTTTCTCATCCTGAAGAGAAGGCTTATCCTTCAGCAAGTACCCCCGTGTACCAGCTCAGAACCACAGAATCCCTCTGCAACGTGGCAGTGTCGTCCCCTCCCCCATGTCACTGATGAGCAAAGGCAGGCTCGGCGCCACCCAGGGTCATGGCCAAGGCCACCCAGCGCGGGCACCACCTTCACAGTCTTGGTGCAAAAATAAATCTAATTGGCTAGACACAGAGCTGCCATCGGACCCAGCAATCCCACACTGGGAGACAGCCCCAAGAGAAGTGAAAACATACATCCACGCAAAAGCATCTGTAGGAGTGCTCACAACAGCCCAAGAGCGAAAACAACCTGAATGTCCACCAACCGACAAACGGACGGAGAAAATATGGCGTATCCATACAAGAGAATATTATTACACTCTAAAAACCGACGACTTACTGATCCTGACCGACGCCACAGCAAAGATGAGCCTCGGACACAGTTTGCTGGGGGAGACGACCACAAACCATGTGATTCCACTCTTATGGGATGTCCAGGTAGGCAAATCCACAGAGCCGGGAAGGAGACCTGTGCTTGCCAAGGGGTGGGAGTGGGTGGGAAACTAGGGGGTGTGGGCGGTGGGGCTGAGGGGGGCACAGTTTCCTTGGTGGCCATGAAAATGTTCTAGCATTTGCTGTGATGATGGAGGCAGGGCTGTGAATTTACTAGACACCCCTGAACTGCACACTTCAAATGGGTCCATTGTAGGGTGTGTGACTTATACCACAGTAAAGCTGTCAAAGATCAAAGAACGTGGACAGTTTAGAAAGTGCAGGGCCCAACGTCCTACCCCTTGTGTGTAACTAAATCCATGAATACGTAAAAGATCATACGTAATAAAATTAAAAAAATGGGTCAAGACCACACGGAGAAGGGCGTGGTCCAGCACCCTGCGCCTCTCAGCACCCAATGAACGCTGGTCTCTTCCCTCAGGTCCACACTCTGGGGCTCCCAGGCTATGCCAGTCACCTGCCTGGGGCCAGGTCCTGGGCTGGGTACAGAGAGCCCAGAGCCAAGTCACAGTGCGTAGCAGCCTGTAGCAGGCTCACTTTCTTGGCAAGACATCTCAGGATCCGTCTGCCAAAGTCCCCAAAGCAAAAGCAGACTGCGTGGTGTTGAAAGATGCGAGCGTCCCGGCACGCAGCCCCAGCAGCCCTGTACTGGTCAGTATACAGCTGCGTAACAAGCATTCCAGATCCCACAGTGGCTCGATCTCCAAATTAATTTCTCCTGAAAAGGCCGGATAAGCAGCCCGGGGCTATGTGGGCTCCCTTACCTCCTCTGCTCAGCTGTCTTTAGCAAGGGGCTTCTCCTTTGGGTCCCAGATGGGGAAGGAGAAGGAGAGGACAGATTTCTTCACATCGTCTCGGTCAGAACTTATCCATGGCCATGACTTGTTGCAAGGGAGTCTGGGAAATGTAGGCCGTGTGCCGTTACTTGACTGCCGCGGAATAGGGAGGAAGGGGGGGATATTGGGCTCCATCGTCAATCAGCTCCCTCATTTGTAAAGTAAGAGTCTCAAGGGTTGCTTGGGAGAATTGTGGTTGGGGGTATGTACGCCCTCAAGACACAGGGACTGCCCCCCGGAGCCCTGTGCTGGGGGTTGGGAGGATGGAGTGAGGAGGTCTGTCCAGGAGAGCCCCCGAGGGTGGAGTGCAGACAGGGCACAGAGTGGGTCGTCCCTGTGTCCACAGCAGCGGCCCAGGATGAGGGGAACCCACTGGGAGCCCAGGCATTCGGCCTCTGCTGCCCTCAGCTGGGGTGGACCGACCCGGAGCGCTACCGGCTGCCGGGGGCCCGGCCGAGCTCCTGCGGGCACTGTCCACCTGTGAAGCTGACTCGGCTCTTCGCTCTGCTCTGGCCCCAGACCCACTGGTCATCCGGACGCTCGATACAATTGGTTTTGAAAGCAAAACAAACTCTTTTGAAACTGCTGCTGAGTGTGCAGACCGAGAGTCTCGCCCCCTCCCTTGGGGGCCGGTGGACATCTGCGATTCAGGGAAACCTGACGGGAGAGGCCATGTGTGGGACGACTGCCCTGCTCCAACCCTCTGAGGCAGCGGAGGCCCGCAGTTCAGACCGAGGGCACTAGGGAGCCTGTGAGGGATGCAGAGGGAGAGCGTGAGTCAGAGCATGTCAGCAAGTCGGGGCAGCATGGCTCCATGAGGATGATGTATTTGATGGTAGAGTTGAATTGGAATAAGATAAGGGTGACATATGTGAGTGACATTTTAAAACAGGAATCTGTATTTAGTAGCACTCAGGCCAAAGAGGGCCCAGGTCATGCCCACAGCCCCCCAAAGAAGCCTCAATCTGAGGTCTCAAAGGCAGTAATTGGGCTCCCTACTGGGGAGCTCTGGACCCTAGCAGTACAGAAGATTTGAGGCAGGGCCCTTGCCATCTGTGGTGGCTGAGGTGAAGGACAATAGTGTCAGGAGCCCCCTTTGCTGTTTCTCTCACCGTCAGCCATCTGCAGAGCCAATGGGCCAGCAGAAGGAAGGCTGTGGTGGGCCTGGAATGACAGGATGCATGTGGGCATGCCTAGCGGGTTCTTCCTGCCACAGGGCCTTTGCACACACCTTTGGCTCTGGTTAGCTTATCCACTCCTGCCCCCGACTTCACTCAGGTGACTCCTATTTGGGCCACAGATCCCAGACCATGAGTCACTTCCCAAGGCAGGTGTCTGATTTCCTGGGCTGGGGTTACCAGTCACAGAGCCAGCCCCCTGGTGGGCTCTCAGGACTGTGGAATGAGTGAAGAGAAGAGAGAGCCCTGCAAACCCCCATGCCCCAGCCCCTGAGCCCCGGCAGCTAGGGCAAGGTCAGTGCAGGTGCCCTCTAGGGCAGCTCAAGCAAGAGCACTAGATGGTGGCAGAGGAGAAAGCGGGGTAGAGGCGGTATAGCCTCTGAGGCTGGACGGCCTCGGTGGCAGGTGGAGTCATGCTCAGGGTCGTGGATTCTGTGGCCAGGCTGCCCACATGCTGCCACTGATGAGCAGAGGCACCGGGACAAGCGACTCAAGCTCTCCTCCATGTCAGCTTCCCTTCCGTGAGCTGGAGATGGTGATGTACCCCATAGGGCTGTTGCGAGGACTAGATAAGATGTTCACAGAAAGGTTTTAGGACACTGCTCGGCACATTGTAAGTGGCACATTTATTTCTTCCTTATTTGCTTCGAAACGAAGTTTTTTTTTTTAATCCCATACAAATGATGCATAAATGTTCAAAGCACAAACTTAAAAGAACCAAAAAACAATTTTAAAAAAGAATTTAAATCCCCAGAGATCTTGCCAGCTAAAGGAACTACATGGAGTGGTCGGGGTTAGGTTTGGTCGAGTAGCAGACAACCTCCCCCAAAGAGCAGTGGTTTCAGCAACTGGTTCCTCCTTCATGTGAAAGTCTAGGAGCGGGATGGGAGGTGGTCCTGTCTTACAGAGCCTTCAAAGATTGAGGCCCCTTACTGTTCCCTCAGCCATCACTCTAGAGGCTGATCCTCTTGTGACCTCTTGGCCCAGGATGGCAGCTGGAGCTCCAGCCATCACCTCCACGTTCTAAGCCACAGGACAGAAGAAGGGATGAAGAAGGTGCATGCCACTTGCAATATGTCTTTTCTTCCTTTTTTATCTCCCATTGTAACGTGGCCGCATTTAGCTGCGAGAGAAGCTAAGATAATAGGGTTTTTATTAAGGTAAGCCACACACTCAGCTAAAATTGTGGGTTCTGCTGCTAAGGATGAAGGGAGAATGCATGTTGGGGGAAAGCCAGCAGTCCTTCCATACTGCATTCGTTCATCTTGCTGAACACACTTCCTTTCCTTTCTTCCAGGGTTAGGACACACACACACACACACACACACACACACACACACACACACACACACACAGGCAGTCTCACATACATAGGAGAGCAGGATGTTTGCTCTTGTGTTACTTACCTTTTTAATGCAAACGCAGATGGCAGGTTCCTTCCCATGTCCACAGACAGAGATCCACAAGATTGCTTTTAGAGACGGCTTGCATTTCCATCACGCAGGTGCTTGATGACTCCGCCGGGATGGAGAGATGCTCAGGCTGCTGCCGGTTTCCAGGTATTATAGCCCACGCCGGGATAAACACCCGTGACCCATCATCTTTGTACCCGGTTGGAACATTTCCTTCGCCTAAGTTCCCAGAAGTAGAAATGCTGAGTCAAAGGGGATACACTTTTGACATTTGGACGTGAATTGAGAAATTGCCCTCAGGAAGGCTGTCCCAGTGAGCACTCCCCCACATCTCCCTGGCTTTGGTGGTGTGGGTGACCGGGCAAAGCAGGGATGTGCTCAGATGGGAGGCTCACCCCGCTTCCTCCCCTACCCTGGCTCCTTCTCCTCACAGGGTCAGGAGGTATGTGCCTCCAGTCTTCCGGGGGACCCTTGGATGAGGCTGACTGTGAGATCCTGCCCCCTCCAGACCGTAGCAATGAGCAGGAACCTTCACAGCTACCTAGAGACACTTAAGTTCAAGTTAAGCAGTGGCAACAGCCTGCGGACCTGCATAGGGGGATGAGACCCAGCCCCTCAACCAGACGGATGGAGAGAGCTTAGCCTCCAAGTCTCGAGATGTCTGGGAGAGCTTATCTTGGGGGGCAGCCCTTAGCTCCCAACCTCAGTCAACGGCACACTGCCCAATTTTGTGAATAAAAATACAAGATACCTTGTTTAATCTGAATTAAGATAAACAACAAATGATTTTTAGTCTGCCCCAAATATTGCATTGGATGAAGAATTGGAGAAAGCGTATGCTACTCTCGTTTCTTAAGGGAGGTTCCTAGAAGCTGTGAGACACGCTTTCCTTTTTCTCTCCCATGGTTACGTGGCCGCAGCTCGCTGTGTCCTTTGTTTTATTTGACAACCTTTGCTGACAGCACCTGGGGCCATTGGGAGCAGTGAGCCCCTTGGAAAAATCCTGGGCTCTGGAGTTGGGTGGATTCAAGTTCTGCCCTTTTGTACCTCTGCTTGCTGTGGACTTGGAGATGAATTACCCACCTCCCCATTCCTCAGTTTCCCTGTCTGTAAATACGAGGGTGATGGTGGTGCTGACCTCACGAGGGGATAATGAATGGTGAATGAACACCGTCGCCTTCAGCCATGTGGAAGCAGAAGCTAACACCAAGCTCTCTCGAAGGGGTGTTCAGAATCCCGTGAATTCTGAAGAGCTGGCGGGTGCGAGAAGGCAAGGGATATTCCCTCGAGGCAGGAATGGAGGGACCCCGAGAAGTCTGGGCTCTACTAATACCAAGAAGGGACCAGCGATGAGGAGGCTCCCGTCCCCTGTGGGGGCAGATGTGGGAACTGCGGTTCCTGGGGAGCTGGGGTTCTAGCTCAGGGAGAGGGTGCGGGAGCCCGACCTGCGCACTGCCCCAGAAGCACACACGCCGCTCCGGCCAAGTCTTTGGTCAAGGCACCCACTTTCACCTGCTTGTAGCTCCTCCAGGAAATGGAGGAGAACTCAGGGTCTGAGGAACTCAGGGTGATGGGGGTGGGGCGTGTCTTGTTATTTTTCTCATTTGTTTTTAATTTTTTCTGCTTTTCTGCATTGCTCAGGTTCAGTAAGAGAGAGAACAGGGTTCAAAAGGCCCCCTGCTTGGGCCAGAGCCCAGGGGCCGCACCCCCACCCTTGCCCCTCCCCCCGGAAGCTCAGCCCTTTGGGGTGAGTCCCACCCCATGTCCTACATTCACATTATTCAGCAGTGAAGATCAAGGCCGGGGTGGGAGAGCACCTACGGGGGGCCGGGCGCAGGCTAAGCCCCGAGCAAGGGTGGAGGGGACGGGGCGCCAGGGTGGGAGCTGGAAAGCCAGTGGAGGCAGAGGGAGCAGGGCCGGGACCGAACACCCCGACCCCAGCTGCCGCTGGGGCTATCCTCTCTCATAACGGCCACCTGCATGTCCACAGTTAAAAGCTCACACCAGTTCACTACCTGGCTTCAGGCTTGGCTGCGCGTTCATGTTTCGGTTCCAGGATCCCCCCTCCATCCCCCCACCCCCCACCCCCTGACCCCCCAACCCGGACGTCCCCTGCACGAGAAGCCCGGTCTCCTCCTCCCTGCTGTGTCAGTGCGGTCCGCCGAGCTGGCGTGCCCGTCCCCCGCT
>CM053613.1:2254266-2283294 GCA_028646535.1 Procyon lotor
GTGTTTCCAACCCTGCGTCCAGCCGAGAAACTGTCTTCAGCCGACACCCTTCCAAGCACTACTCACAACAAAGGAAAAAACAGATAAACCTGATTTCATGAAACTGAAGGTGCCTGTGCTTTGAGAAAGTGCAAAGACAGCCCACAGAAGGGGAGAAAATATTTGCAAATCACAGACCTTGATAAGGGACGAAAAGACCACATTAGAACAATGAAAAGACGATGTACGTTTGAAACCCCCAGAGGATATTTATCAGAGATACACAGGGGGCAGCGAGCCGGAGGAAGGACCCTCGGCGGCCCTCGGAGCATCTCCCAAACCTCACTCAAATCCAAGAAGTTCAGAGTCGGGTGTGTGAGCTCAGGGCGGCAGCCACGGCTCGGGAGAGCGGCTGAGGCAGGTGTTCGTCTCAGCTCTGGGGCAGGTGGGCACATGCACGCCGGGGCCGTGAGGACCCAGCCGTCAACCACCCAGCAGATCTGGGGGTCACTGCTTCTGCGTCGGGGCCACCTACGTGGGACAGCTTGGAGATTCCACGCAGTGTGAGTCCTGAGCAGCGGCCCTGAGCGTGGCTGAGGGATCTCCTGATGCCCCGGGACAAGCAGGAGGGTCGCCCCAGAGCGCTGCCCCTAACCGAGGTGCGGTTGCTTCAGGGGTCTGCCCTCGCGGTGCCGCATCAGACACCAGGGAGCCGTGGAAGGGGGAGTAGGGGGCGATGCAGGCCACCTCCCCGTTTCCAAAACCTTCTCCGGGACTACCGGCACCTCCATCGTTGATCTGCGCCTGGTTGACCTTCTCTGAGCTTCCCTGTGTGGCAATGAGCCCTGCCGGGGAAGGGGAAATGAAGGAGGCACATGGGGGATGGGGACCCCCGCTGGCCCCCCGCTTTCTAGGGCACATCCTGCACACATTCCACTGCCTAAGGGCTTGGAGGGTCTAATATGTTTAGAAAGTACACCACCCACAGAGGATCCCAGCTCCCCTGCACCAAGCAAGGCCTCCCTCCCTTGTGTGCGTGGTGGGGCAATGGGTGGGGGGTGGGGGGGACATTCTGTGTCACGTCATCTCAGGGGGTCAGGTCAGGCCCAGGGAGGGTATTCCTCCTTGCAGGACCCAAAGCCAAGATAGTGGCCACTTCTGTCCACTCAGGGCCCCCCGTGAGCCAAGAGGGCTCTGATTCACCGAGAACATCCCTCGTGAAAGCAAGACCGCTGGTGTGTCCCTTAGGAGGGCTGTCTCCTTGCTGACTTTCTTATCTGGGACATGAAGAGGACTCTGGACATCAAAAGGCCTGGAGTACATGGGCCTGACCACATGATTCCTCCAAAGAATGGGACCTCCTCTGACAAATGAGCTCAGTTACAAAGGGAAAGCACGCAGGGCTGGCCCCAAACGGCACTCAATAGCTCCCAGGGGGCAGAGAAAGAGAAGCCGACAGAATGTCACACTGAGTGTTCACCTACGGACACGCCACCGACGGGGAAGGGGGCTGGGCATCCCAAGCGGACTCCTGGCTGGACGTCTGGGCCCAGACCTACACTGTACTGAAAGGCGGACCGAGAAAGGGGGGAGCAGGGATAGGTGCTCAGAAAACAGTCAGGACGGATGGGGCCCCTGGGTGGCTCAGTGGGTTAAAGCCTCTGCCTTTGGCTCAGGTCATGATCTCAGGGTCCTGGGATCAAGCCCCACGTCCGGCTCTCTGCTCAACAGGAAGCCTGTTTCCCCCTCCCCCTCTGCCTCTCCTGCTGCTTTAAAAAAAAAAAACAGTCGGGAGGGATAAATAAGCTGAAGAACGCAGAAATAGCCCCTTCATCAGAACCAAGTATTTACAGAGATTTCCTCTGCGTTGTGATGTGACGTTTCCTTGCGGACCCCACCAATGCATGTGTTATTATTCCTGTTTTGCAGAAGAAGAAACAGGCTGGAGACGGGTCAGCCCCTTGCCCACGGCCACACGGGCCCACGTGCTTATCCGGCACGCTGCTCGTTCAGCCGTGGTCATGGTGATCGCTAGGATTCGGAGACCTTCAGAACTAGGGGATCTTTCTGGACATACCCAATTCCGTCATTCCAAGGGCTGGCTGGGATCACAGTTCATTGTAAGAAGAGTAAAAAGAGTAAACTTCTCAGCATTTCACAAAGTCATGCCTGAAGATCAGAGGCGTCCCGGGGGATGGAACTGCTGAGCCCTTGTAGGGCCGTTAGTGGTGAGGGTACATGTGGCTGGGAGGGGAGAACACGTCATTTGCCAAATATCCAGAACCGGGACTGTAGGGTCTGGCTTAGCGTCTTCGGGAAGCAAAGCCTCCACTTCCTTCTCCGTACGAACACCACCAGTGCACTGGATCGTGGCCTCCCGAAAGAGATGTCCGCGTCTTAATCCCCAGTCCCTGTGAACGTGACCTTATTTGGAGAAAGGTCTTTGTCGATGTGATTAAGTGAAGGATCTCGAGATGAGATCATCCTGGCTTAATTAGGTGCCCTGAATCCAGTGACAAGTGTCATTACAAGAAGAGGAGAAACAGAAGGCACGCCATGTGAAGACAGAGCCAACAGAGGGGTGACTCTACAAGGCAAGGGACGCCAGGGATTGCGGGTGCCCACCCACAGCGGGGGAGGAGGGCCTGGCCCTGACTCCCTGGAGCCTCCAGAAAGGAACGGTCCTGCTGACACCTTGTTTGGGGACTTCTGGCCTCCAGACTGCTAGAGGATAAACGTCTGCGGTGTTAGGGTCATTCATCACAACAGCCGAAGGAAACTGATCTACTACGCGAGGACTTAAAAGGACACACCTCGCACCTCGTGCAACACAGACCCACGTGGCGGCCGGCGCCCACGAGGGTACATTGGGCCAGTCGCTCTACCAGCCAACCCGTCCGTCTCCCCAAAGCCTTCCAGATACGCGTGTTGTCCCTCTGACCTAGAACTTGCACTCCTGGGAATTCACCCTCGTGAAATCAGCAGACAGGTGTGCAAAGATGTACGTGCAAGATGACCCATTAAAGGACTGCCTCAAATATAAAAAAGAAAAAAAGAAAGGAAAACTCTTACATATATTGGTTACATACGTTGGGAGGTATCCATTCGAGGAAAAACTATGAATCCTTTTAAACCGATTGGATAGATGGGTATTTTTTGGCATGGAAAGATGTTCGCTGTGTATTGTCGTAGGATTCGAACTCTAGGACCTTCTCGAAGAGGCAAAACTATGGAGACAGTAAAATAATGAGCGTTTGCCTGGGGCGGGTGGGGAGGGAGGGATGGACAGGAGGAGCACGGAGGATCTTTAGGGCAGTTCAACTATTCTGCGTGACGTCGAAGAGGTGAATCCAGACATGACGCATTTGTCAAAAGCCACAGAACCTACAGGACATACAGGACAAAGCCTGAACCGGGATGTAAACTGTAGACTTAGTTAATAATAATGTATCAATATTGGTTCATCATTTGTAACAAATGGGCCACACCGATGCAAGATGTACCCAAGAGGGGACTGGGGGGGCTGGGAGGGACATATATGGAAACTCGGTACTATTCGCCCAATTTTTTGGTAAGTTAAAAAATGTTCTCAAAATATCTATTAATTTTTTTTAAAAGACTGCAGCTTACAAAAGCCGCAAAGCCCCAGGGGCCCCAGATAATGGCCTCGGTCTTCTGGATCTTGTTTAAAAAGCCACCCTTTCACCTTGGGGTGTCTGCCCCTTAGCAGGGAAAAAGAACAATCTCCTTCCCTCCCACCCTCGCCTCCAAAATAAACTGTCAGCCTTCCATCCAAGAAGGAGACCCCACCCACTGCTCACTAATTCCCAGGATGACCCTGGGGGGCTGCGCTTTTCCCCTTTCCCCACGGGACTCACAGCATCTCTGGAAACGGGAGCTCCTGCGACCATTCCTCCAGGATCAGACTTCAGGCGGCCTCCAAGAGTAAGTGCGGCGCTGTCGGCGTCACTAGACTTATTTGCGGGAATCGGACGGACCCTCCAGGGGTGCTCATTTCCAAGTCTACGGGCCAAATAGCTGGTGGGCTAGTCGTCTTCACCTGCTTCACCAGCCGAGCAGGGCTAAGCAATGGTCTGCAGAAGCTACGCTCCTGGGTCCCTATGTTCATGGTTCTGCAGCTTTCCACCACCTGGGGACCCCAGGCCAGAAGGTGGGAGCCTGGCCCATTGTGAGGACGGCCCCTGCTCCGATCTGTCCCTCAAAGGAAAGGTCCCCACCCCAGGCTGGCCCCCTGGGTCTTCTGAAACAGCGCTTGTCCCTCACTGTGAACTGTCTGATCGCTATCACTCACACAGGTGCGGGGCACGGAAAATATTTCCACGCAAGTGTGTTTCTGGGGTAACAAGTTCGCTTTCCCAGCAAGAAAGGAGAGTGGAGGGCTGTCCCCCGAGTCCATCCCCAGCAGCCGCAGCCGGGATGATTTTGCCAAGCTAGACCCAAGTTCCCGTCCCCGCGACCGGCTCTCAGGCTTCGCTGGAGCTGAGGATCCCCAGGGAGCTGTGAAAATGCAGATTCCGGGGACACCCTAGAGGTTCGCATCCACAGTGTCCGGGCTGGGGGCCGGGAACCTGCATTTCTGCCAAGCTTTTCATACGACTTTGACGGAGGTGGTTTGAGGAACACTGCTCCGGAGGAATACAGTCTGGGAATCTCTCACTGGGATTTTCTTTAAAACACAAAGAAACAAAATCACGTTCCCACAAGGATCTGTGCTCGCGGGTGACGGGAACAACTCCTTGGTCATGTCCAGAGCGTTGGCCACAGGTCAGAGCCCAAGAAGTGACAAATAATAAGTACCTTCTGTTTTGCCTGATCAATCCCCAAAACCTCATAATGCTTTTGCAAACCCGATATTTGACGCTAAGGATTTTACCAGACTCTCGCTGAGGAAAATTTAAAAAACGGGAATGTCTGTGGTCTTGTCCACAGACTCACATCCAGAACGTCCTGCGTCCGTCGGGGAGGCCGTAAATAACTTTCCTGGGGTCAATTTTACATATTACGTAATGCACCGATATCAAGGATACGATTTGATGAAGTTGGAGTGAATTTACCGAGTCGTGCCGTTTCCGTCATTCCATGAACGTCTCATGCCCTCTTAAACCTCGTTCCCCGGGAATCCGACCCCTGCTGCCTCCCAAGCTGTGGTTAATCCACGTTCTGTCTCTATCGGTTCGACGCTCTGGATGTTGTGTAAGAAGGAATCACACAGCGTGGGGTCTCCTGGGAGGGGCCTCTCTCCCTCGGCGGTGTTTCTGAGCTTCACCTGCATTGTGAAGCCCCGCAGACCTGTAGCTTGCACCTTCCTGTTGCCGAGCAGCTCTGCCTTGCACTGATGGACGTGCAGCACATTGTCCGACCCAGTCCCCAGCTGATGGATGAAACAACATGCATTGTTTCCAGTTCATGAAATCGCTCTTTCGCGATGACACAGACTCCATATCCCGAGGGCACGTCTGCGTGGGAGGCTAGCAGTGGGCTGGTGAAAGCCGCGTGGAGGTTTCCATCAGTTGGGCTCTCCTATCCGTGCAAGGCCAGTCCTCTGGATGCAGAGCTTGAGGCAAGGGTTCCAGTGCGGGAGGTTTATTAAGGAAGAAGCCTGTGAGGGAGGAAAGGGGAGGGAAGACGTGGTGCAGGGATGCCTGGCACAAACCACACCACTGAGCTGTGTCTTTCTGAGACTGGGGCAGCCTTTTGGACCCCCTATCAGTTGTCATTGGTGTGGGCTGCCCCCCAGGGGGGCACATAACTTCCTAGGCAAGGTGGCATCAGCCACATTACCACCAAGGGTGGACTGGACCACGCCTGGGGTGGATCCAGGAGGGCTTCCTGGAGGAGGTGACAGTTCAGGAGATTCTCGGAAAGTAGAATCATGAAGGGGAGCAATGGAATTCAAGAGAGAAAACAGAGGCAAGGGAGCGAAGAGGTCTTGCTTATTTAGGGACCCAGAAAGTGCTAGAGCACTTTTAGAGAGCTCGGGGTGGAGGTGGGGACGGGGTGAGGCTTTGGGGTCTGAGTTTTAGCTCAAGGCCTGTGAAAACCCAGGAGCAGACGTGGGTACATCAACTTTGCAGTCTGCTCTTTGGTCTAATTGTTCTCGTGGTCTTGCCCATCATCACTCCTGCGGCTTTCACGGGTGACCCAGGATGCAGGGGATCCTCAGCTTGGACCCTGTTTTCTTATTCTTCCCATCTCCCCGTCCCAAGGCGGGGCCCTCATGGGGCCCTCATGGGCTCTACCCTCTTGCATACAAAGACTGATTAATTCTGGGGGAGGCCTCGGTGTTCAGTTCATTCCCTAGCATCTCCATCCAGGAAGGACCCTTGTGACAAACCCGGCGTTTTCTTCTGTTTTAGGCCCCCAAGCTGTCCCACCAGACGGCGCTGACATGAAACAACGGTTCGAATCCTGTCTGTCCTTTGAATGCTCTGTCTTCACCCGGCCGAGAGCCAGCTCTGTTAGGAGGGCTGGACTGCAAAGGTCTGGGTCCTGACTACGCCAGCATTTGCACTTGGAGGAAGGGAAAATGAGCCAGCCGTTTCCTGTGGCTCTGGATGCAGCGTCACCTGCCCAGTTGGGGGGCTACGGGCTGGCTGAGCTCAAGGGACGGGCCCCCCAATAGCCCTGGGGGGTACGATTGGTGAGACGTTCTCAGGGCATCCTGGGGGGAACGGGGGCGCTGGAGACAAGGCCCATGGACTTAGCAGCTTTCAGAAAGAAGGAACGTATCTTGCAAATTCAAAGGCTAACGTGAGGAAAACATGGTGGGACGTTCTCACTGACCTTGACTCCAGGTGGAAGGGCACAAGCTCAGGGCCTCCTCAGCCAGCTCGGGGTCTTCCCTCTCCCCCCAGGCCTTTGCTGTTGTCCCTGGGGGGCATCGCACAAGGCGGGGTGGCACTGTCTGTTCATTGCTCATTTGCGTGACGTCAGCCAGAGGGAAAGCCGGGTGAGATCAGGGATAGAGCTCACGTGTGTCTGTCTCCCCTCGGGGAGCTGGATAAAGGGACAGTAGAGGGCCCTGGTGGGGGCGGGGTTCAGTGCTTCCTCGTGCAAAGCCCTAAAACTTCGCTCTTCTTTCACTCTCTCTGTCTCTCTGTCTCCCTCTGTCCCTCTCCCTCTCCAGCCCGCCTCTGCTCCGCGCTCATCCCCCTCGCTGCTGGAAGGTCTCTGAGGTATGTGGGAAGGACTCCAGCATCGCCCGGAGGGTTCTCAGGCCAGAGGGAGGAGGAAGGAATTTATGAGAGCGCCCTAGGCGTTAGCAGGCAGGCGGTGCTGACCCAGGTGGTGCTAGGCTCCGTCCCAGGCTGCAGGCACCCGGGAGGCACGAAAGGTCACTTACTGTGCACAGGGCAGCACAGTTCTGCCTCAGCAGGCGGCCCCAGGCCCGTGTGGGAGGCGTTGGGGGGACAGTGACCAGCCCCAGAGGACGGGCTGAGCCACCTGCCTCTCCTGGACGCGTCACCCTGGGCAAGTCCCCCTGGAGGGACCCCGTTAGCCAAGGAAGGCCTGGGCTCCAGGACCCCTCCGCTACACACCTTCTAGCTGGTGCCGAGCAGGCCGTGGGCTGGCTCGGAGCCCCGCGGTGGGGCCTGCATTTGGTGGTAAAGGCTCAGTATGTGGACCTTCTCTCACGGAGCAAAACACATTTTAAGTTTCCCCCATGTCTTTTCGTAGCTCCAGAGCTCATTTCTTTCGAGCGCTGAGCTCTAGCTCTTGTCTGGTTGGACCACGGCTTTCTCCATCCACCTGCTGAAGGACATCTCGGCTGCTCCCAAGGTTGGGCAGTTACGAAGAAAGCTGTTATAAACATCTGTGCACAGGTTGGGTGCAAACATACATTTTCATCTCCTTTGGGGAAATATCAAGGAGCACGTTTGAGGGATGGTCTGGTCACAGTATGTTTAGTTTTGTAAGAAACTGCTACAGTGTCGTCCAAGCTGGCCGCACCACCTTGTCTTCCTGCCCACGGTGAGCCGGGATTTCCAGGACTGTGTATCCTCGCCATCAGGCATTGGCAGTGTTTGGATCTGGACCATTCTAATAGGTATGCAGTGGTATCTCATTATTGTGTTAGTGGGCGATTCTCTGATAACTTTTCACATGCTTACTTGCCATCCATGCATTTTCTTTGGTGAAGTTCAATTGTCATTATTAACTTAGCCAACCAAGCAGCAGAGTCTGAAGAAATACCAGAGCGACGATCTCAGTTTCCTACCCAGGTTCTATCATTTGCTAGTTCTTTGGGAAGAACCACTAAGAATGGTGGGATGGGATTCCAGGGATACTCCTGCTCTGCTGGGAGGTGTGCTCTTCCCTCCCTCCGCCGTTCCTCTCTGCTGCCTAGAACTTGCACGTGATGGCTGAGCTTTGGCAGCCATTCTGGACCCTGAGGAGGCTCTGAGGCCAGGAAACTGTGCACTAGGCTGGTAGAGCAGACAGACTAAAGAAGGAACGGGGTTTCTGGTGAAGCCTTGTAGCAGCCACGGCCTGCTTACTTCCAGGCTTCTTTTAGGAGGAAAGAAACAAACTTCTGTGCTTCCTAAGACACTTAGTTTGGACTTTTTATGACATGTGGTCAAATTATTTCTTTCCTATCTGAAGAGCCGCGCTAGCAAATACAACCCCGGTCTCCTGTGATTCTCCATGCCCATGACAGCCACCATCAAGAGAAGGCAAGGTATTTAGCGAGTATTCAGAACTCCCCCCCGGGGCCTGGTCTCATGCTCTAGCCCCACAAAAGGGGTGAGGAAGCGCCTGTCCTCCCTAGGGGTGAATGGCCCCTTGAGTGGTCAGCAGGAGCCATCCGTCCAGGCAGGGGAGGAGGACATGCTCTGGAAAACACGGGGACGAGTTGCAACAAAATAAGACATAAGATGTGAAACTAACGAAGAGCAATGTATTTTTGCATCAAGCCATTTAATGTGATGTGTAATTTTAAATCTGTGTATGTGTCTGCTTGTGTGTATGCAATGAGATCAATAATAAAATCAAGCAGGGGTTTTAAATTCCACACCTACCCCCAGAAGCTAATAGAGTCAAGCTCATCAAAAGTTAACTCTCCTTTAATCTTCCCGCTGGGGAAACAGAGGCCACCATCATCCATTTGGGATCATCAGGCACGTTGAATAACTGTCTTGTGGGATAAGGGAAGGAACTTGCAAAGGCTCATTTGGTCAAAAAAATTGTGACCCTTGTTTGTTTGTTTTTTTAAATCATGTTAGTCTATAGTTAGTACTACCTGATGTATTCTAATCGTGTGGCTTCTGATGATATGCTAATGATATGTTAATGGGATGCTGATGCTATGCTAATAATATTTTCTAATCAGGTGGATGTGCTACGAAATTTTCCCAGGGTGTAAGAGGCCTTATGGAAGCATCATTAGTTGTCCTTCTCAGCCCTGGATTTTAACTTGCCCCCTGTCCCTAGGGTTTGGATACAACGGCCACCTCCTGAGGCCACTCTGACCGCAGCTCAGACACTCAGACCCAGGTTCCAGGCCTTGTATTAATAACACGTGCCTTCAGCACTGGCCAGAACCCCAGCACGACCTGTAGGCCACCCTTAACCAAGAGTAGGCCTAGCCCCAGGCAGCCTCTCCACGGTTCCGACTCGGACAGTGAAGCAATGGACGCCATTGCTCTTTGGAATCGCTATCCTGGACCTACGGCTCCCCGACCATCAGAGGTCCGGCTTCACACAGCCACGAAATCTCAGGACCGCTGGGGACCCTACAAACCCATCCCTTTTGTTCAGGGATGTTCTTCCTCTCCAAAGGAAGGCTGTGCCTTCAGTAACAACCTATGGCCCATCAGACAACAATAACCAAACTTCTTGACGTGAGGAAAGCAAGCAAGTTGTTTGTTGTTCAGAGGGAGTTGTGAGTCGAATGGTGCCCCCCAAAAAGATCAAGTTCTAATCGCTGGTACCTGTGAAGGGGGCCTTATTGGGAAATAGGCTCTTTGCAGATGTAATTGGTTAAAATGAGGTCGCGCTGGGGTCTGATGGGCCCTGATCCCATGACTGGTGTCCCTAAAAGAAGAGAAAAGAGAGACCCACAAGGAAGAAGGCCACGGAGATGGACGCAGAGCTGAGGGAGGGGCGCAGCCACAGTCCAGGAGCACCTGGAGCCCCAGAAGCCAGAAGAGACAAGAAGGACCCTCCCCAGAGCCTCCAGAAAGAACACAGCCCTGCCCACACCTTGATTTCAGACTTCTCCTCCCCAAAAGTGTGAGTACATTTCTGTTGGTTTGTGTCCTGGGACACCTAGGCACGTGGCTAAGATGTTCTGAACGACCTGAATGTGAATCTGGGGGAAAGAGGGGATATAGTCAAATGTCCCCTTGGCATATTTCACTCTGTCGCTTAAGTACACAGCACTCCCTTCATTTGTGTTTCTTCCCATCAAAAACAGACATTAAGCACAGTTAACCCAAGGTGGCTTCACCGTGTTGACGGCCGAGTCTCAGAGAGGCACCTACAATGAAGTAACACAAAGCTTTGTTACAAAATGTCTTTCGTTTTCATACGTTTTGGGGGTATAAGCCGAGAATTAAAGACAAGAAGCACTCCTAAAAATGGCAGGTTGTTAAAGTCGGTGGTCTTTGTGAATGGGATTGTAGAATCCACTGGGATGAAGCACGTTTAGACCCTGGAAAGCGACGTAGGTCTTCTTGGAAGAAGATCAGGGACGGTAACTCCATCTGCGGGAGACCGAGTTGGTGGTGTGGCCTGTGTGGCCGTGGTTGTGGAGCAGAGGACTAGCAGTCGTGTTACCCGGTGGGGAGCTGGGAGGGAAACCCTTCCCACCAGGGAGAGGATCCGGCACTCCGTATGGCAAGACTAGCTCCCTGTTACCGGGGTGCTGGGGTGTTGATGTTCTACCAACTGCAGGTCCTGAATCAGTGCTCATCTGGGCGGCCTCTGACCACACGGCCACAGCTCACGGTGAGCAGGAGACGTGCTGCTGGCCGGGTGAGGGCAAGACGTCCCCTGGCTTAAGTCGTGCTTGGTGACCAGTAAGGGTAGATGGAAGTTGGAAAGGGGTCACCGTGTGTCTAGGGCATGTGTCGCCGTGGACGTGTGTTTTCCAGCAGATGGTGGGTCCACTGCATAGTGGCTTGTATTTTTAGCTAATTAAAAAAAAAATACAAAAACCTTCTTACGAAACCAATGTACGTAGATTCTAGAACAGCTAGAGAGTAGAGAGCAGAATGCACCACTATTATCAACTCTTGCGTGTGATTGCAGGCTTATTTCTGAGCACGCGCAGACTTGTTTTTCGTGTTTTAAAAAGGGATCGTGTTGGGGGTGCCTGGGCGGCTCAGCTGAGCTTCTGACGCTTGATCTCAGCTCAGGTCTTGATCTCAGGGTCGTGAGTTCAAGCCCCACACTGGGCTCCATGCCGGGGGAGGAACCTACTTCAAGAGGCAGGGGACGGGATCATGTTGTATATACTAATTTAATGTTTGCATCGTGAATTGTGATCAGTTGTGATCAATTACGATTAAACTGACGTATTAGTTTAAAACAAAAGCAACTTCATAATTTAACTAAGTTTTTGTGGAGCACCTGCTGCATGCCGGCCACTGGCGCTCTAGGTGGGGAAACTTCATGGCCGCCTCTGGGCATCCCGCCTTCGGGAGGCCCGCACACACGCCCATGTCCTTACACTGCCCACTGCAGTGAGATGAAGGGTAACTACAGACGAGATCGGGAGCACGGACGTGGCCTGGGGCACGGCGAAGCATGAGACTGAGATGACAGGAAGAAAAGCTATTCGTCTCCCCATTGAGGGCCAGGCAGATGTCGGGACCCCTGCACTGTCAGTTAGGAAAGGTCATCTCCCGCCAAGATTCCTTAACGTATTCACCTCTACTTTCCCTACAGCTTTCACGGTCAGGGTCTTTGTTTCTTTGCTTTCTCATTTAATTATCTTTAGTCATCTGGAACTTATTTGCGAGTAGGGGATGGGTATGGATCTACGCTTGTATTCTTCCCATATACTCTCCATTGATTTGAAACACAAACTACGTTCTACCTATTGACGGCCCGTTGCTGGATTTTCTCTTTCATCCCGTTAATTTGTAAGTCTGTTCCCATTACCGTACCACACAGCATCTCTACATCCATATTGTAATAGCCTTCATTACTACTTCACTTCTCTCGAACATTTATGTTTCTGGATGACTTTTAAATTCTCTTTGTCAGTTTCATCCTAAAATCCTACTGGGATTTTATTTGGCTTGTGTTAAACACATAGATTATTTGGGCAGACACTTGACATCTTTAAAGTCATAGATAGTCTGTCCATTAATAGAAAAGTAGTCTGTTACTCCGATCTTCTTTTATGTCCCTCAGTAAAGTTTTATAGTTCTCTTCTTTTATAGTGTTCTTCCTGCACATTCCTTGTTTAATTTATTGCTAGAGATCTTACAAACTGGGTTGATATGTAAGGTCTGCATTTGTTACGATGGTTCCTACTGAGCATCACCAGTATACAAGAAAGCTATTGATTTTTGTAGAATTAGTTTCTAACTAGCTGCCTTCTGAATTCTCCTACACTCATTTTTTGTGACTACTTCAGGATCTGTAGACAGACAATCATAGTATATAAAATATATATATGTTGTCGTCTCCATACCAAAGCTACACCTCTGTGGGGACTTTGGAACAATATTGAGGAGTAATAGCAATAATGGAGCATTCTGGCCAGTCCCAGACGTAAATGGAAATGTGTTTAGTGCTCAGTCATTGAGCATAAAGGCAGCTGCTGGAAATCATCCAGATGATTACAGATTTTTCCTCCTTTTGACCTAGTAATGTAGAGAATTATGTTAGTAGATTTTCTAATATTGAGCCCACCTTCTTTGAATAAACCTGCCTGGTTATGCCCTATTTGATTGGAATTGATTTGCCATGATTTTATTTGACATCTTCCTTTATAAATCTATATTTAGGTATATATACTTAGGTATACCTGTAGTTTTGCTTTGTGCAAATAGGAAGACTATCCCTCTTCATTTTTATTGGTAAGAGTAGCGTAAATTGTGTAGAGATGCAGGGTTACTTTGATAACTTTCCAGCTTCTCCTCTGGGTGTTCGTCTTTTCAGGTTGTCAACCTTGTCTTCATTCGGTCACTGGGTCATTTCCATTTTTCTAGGCAGAGCAGGCATCTCACAAGCACCCACGTAGCACAAGCGACTTCGCACCAGTGAGTCCTACACAGCCCTCGGGAGAGCTGTCTGAAAGGTCACGCACGGCCACCCTCAATGCCCATTCTTGGTGGTTTCCCCTCTTTATACCTTGACGATGAAAGCATTTAATCCATCTCGGAAAGCGGCCTTGACCTCATCCCACAAATGCCAATGTGTCTGTAATTTCAGTTTTTAGCTTCTGCTTTGCCCTGATTTAGAGGAGTGGCTTCGTTTTTATTTTTTAATTCTTTATGCGAGTAAAATTTAGAAGTGTGTTTTTTAAGACCACATGGTTGGATTATAAATTTCTGGTTGCACTGCTTTGTAATCATGGCCTGTGACTTATATAAATGTGACATAAGAGACAAAAAAGGTTCATTCTCTACTTGTAGGGTATGGAGTTTGCTGTGGCTATGTCTGTGTACTCACACATATCTTAAAAATGTTTATTAATTATAACTACATTGTAGGCTCTATTTTTTGCCTATTTCTTAGATTTCCTTGCTATGGGCCCACAAACCGTATCCACTAGTAGACAGTGATTCAGAATTCAGAATTTTTTAGTTTTTTGAAAGGTAACATTTGGAACTTTACATAAATCTCCCACAAAAGATTGCTAATTTTCAGTGAAATGCACAAATATTAGCACTAAGTGACATAGGACTGTAATACCCCCCCATAAATTCAGATCCACTTTGGCTGCCTAACGGACATCAGGCTGATGAACTTTTGCCTTTCAGAGCTTTGGAGGTTCAAATATGGGAAAGACATGCTGAGCCTCGGTGGGTTTCTGCTTTGACATTATATATGTTGCACTATATGTTTTAGGGCATAATTAGCTGTTGCCAAAAGGCTTGAGTCAGTATGTCCTCATTGTGATTTGTACTATTTATCAAAATAAAATTGCCTTCTTTGTTCTGTTTGTACTTCTGCTGTTGAATTTTACTGGAGGCAATATTATTATTGTGACTCCTACTTTATTTTTGTGTGCATTTTCTTAGGATATATTCACCTATTCCTTTATTACTTTTTACCATTTGAAAAGAAATGGCACATATCTGATACTTGAATTCTTTAGTTCAATTTTAGAGTCTTCTTAGCAAAAGAATCTATTTCATTTACATTTATTGTTATAGGCAAGATAGTCAGTCCTATCTGTCTCCTTGTTCTATTACAGTGTACGTGTGCCTCTTGTCATTCATTGGGTCTCTGTCTTGGTGTGTAGAATCATGTAGAATCTATACTAAGTTGAATCCTATGAAACTGTCTGTAGTCAGCAGTTGGGGACTTACAAATAAGAAAAATTACATAGAGCTCTTTCTGATAGTTGGCCACTATCTCCTGCTGCTTTGTCAATGCCGATCAGTTTCCTGACTTCTCTCCCCTCTGCGTTCTGTAGTAGATCATTTTCAAGAGACTTCATCTTCCAGATGCTACCCCACTTTTGCTGTCTTGTCCCACATCAGTGAGTTTGTTCTCTTTTGCATGTTTGCTTGCTTGCTTTTTAAATCCCTGATCTGTTCAGGTCCCATGTTTTTAAACAATTGGTCAAATCAGTCATGCTGGTTGGGTTTCCTTTCTGAGATCCCAGCAGGAAAGCAATCTAAGTGCTCGATTCCAATCTGATCCCCAGTTTCCTTAGGCAGAGCTTTACCTAGAATCCTACTCTCCATTTTGCTGGAGTACATTTTTGTCTGTTCTTCCCTAGTTTTGATATTCGGCCCCCTCTCGCTGCTTCCTGTGGTGTCACACATTTTCATGTTTTCAGTGTCCCTGGGGCGTTTCACTAGAAGTGGGAAGAGAATTAGCTCTGGTTGTTACCTGTCCCAGTTACTAGCTCACCCCCTGCCCCCGTCAACTCATGCCATCACGTCCCATGTAAAGTTTGGTTCTTCTGCGTCACACATTAAGCACCTTGTAATTTTAACGTAAACCCAGAGACACAAAATGATGGTGGCGAACGAGGCAAAAAGGAGCCATGAACCAAAGCTTATGGCAGATGGTTTTGGTTAGACACACAGGACAGCATCTGCTCTAACCCTAAGAGTGATAAACCTTCCCTTGCAGCAATCAGGGTGACGTACTAGCAAATACTCTGATAATCATGACAGCAAATTTTAGCCTTAAAAATCATGTTCATATACAAAAGCCCAATGTCTAAGACAGATGAGACCGTGGTAGCATTCCTTGTTGACGGAAGCTGGGCTAGGCAGCTGTCTAACAGCCAGCCTTTGCTCTTACTTATTCACAGGAGCCCATGTCGGCCACACATCAGTCACCAGTGTGACAATTCCACCTCGAAGCCTTATTCACTCAGCAAACGTGGGCTGGTCAGGGTGTCACCTTGCACCAATAACTCTGCCAGTCCCAGACTTTTCCAAAGGGGGACCTAGGTGGTGAGCTACGTGGAGAACACTGAGGGCTCCCTGACCTTTCTCTCCCGGCTGCAGTCATCACGGGCTTTCCAAATCATGAATCGAATCAAGCCTCGTTCTGCTCAAGGGACTGCAGTGTTTCCCACTGCTGAGACACCGAGGCCAAACTCCACAGGGTGGACCTAAGAGACCCCTCACAGAGTGGCCCCCAGCCTCTGCAGATTCTCCCCTGGGGTCAGCTTCATTGACCCTTCTCACTGGCCCTGGATGTCGCTTGTCCTTTCAATAGCTTTCTTTCCCTCTTTCCCACAGGCTAGCCCATACCCTGGGAGGCCCACCCTCTTTCTACTCCCTTCCTCCTCTTCTTGACAAAATTCAGCTCATCCTTTGGGACCCAGAGCCTTCTCTGATGTCCCCAGGCAGGCTCAGTCAGTCTGTCTCCCATCGTCTCACCATCCGTCCCCCCTCACGGCAGGTGCCCTAAGCCACTGATTCCCATTCTCCACAGCATCATGTGCTCAGACTTGGAAGGAGATGCCCCCGGAACGGTTGTCTTGGGAGGCGGTGTGATGTGGAACACGGGTGTGCCCTTGACCTCTCCGTGCTGACTTTACTCACCTACAAATCGGGGTGTCCGTAGCACCTGCCTCCTTCTTCAGACCAAATGAGCGTGTTTATAACGTACTTTCCCGCAGAGCCAGTACCAGGAAAGGGACGCTCGCTTTTGTTGTCACTGTGACTAGATTCTCGTACCCTTCACGCCCGTGTCTTCCCTGGGCCACAGACAATGCCTGACACAGGGTCAATGCCTGAAGCATAAAAGATTGTCTGTCACGGCGGGGGACAGAGCCGTGCTCTCCCCACATTGGGTTACCTGACATTTGTCACCTGTTCTTTTGACTCATCACTGGGTTCCTTTCTGCTGGGATATGTGGGCTGGGACTGAAGTCTGAGGCAAAAGATGGAGCTTTTTTTTTTTAAGATTTTGTTTATTTAATTGACAGAGAGAGAGATCACAAGTAGGCAGAGAGAGAGGGGGAAGCAGGCTCCCCACTGAGCAGAGAGCCCGATGTGGGGCTCGATCCCAGGATCCTGAGATCATGACCTGAGCCGAAGGCAGAAGCTTTAACCCACTGAGCCACCCAGGTGCCCCAAAAGATGGAGCTTCTAAGGCAGGGGTCTGAAATAGTCAGAGCTGCTTTGTTTCACTTTTAAAAGCTGTTTATGGTGGATCCCTTATCGGAAGGCTCTCCCTTCATACTCACGCCAGTGAGGTTATCAGCCAGGAGCTGGAACCCATCAGGATTCCTGGCCACACCCTGCAGCGAGAGCCAAGAGCAAATGCCACGAAACTTCTCTTGCATCTCAACCGTGTCTTTATGGTTTTCTCCAGAAATCTATAGCACATCAGTAAACACAACCTCATTGAAAACCTGGCTGAACTTTGACATTTAAAACTTGCATATGGCTCCTTTCCCTTCTTAGAGCAATGACTCAAGCACAGACTCATGCTTCTAACCCTCCTCAGGAAACGCATTTTGGTGACCAGAATTACATGTATCCATGGTATATTTCTGATCAATGGGAGTTTTCCAGCTGCCAGTGTGTTTGTTTTGGGGTTTGTTTGTTTTCCAGCACTGTAAGAGCTTGTTGGAACTGGACACAGAAGAGTTGAGTCAAGTTCCTCAAGTTAGTTCTGAATGTTCAGTCAACCAGTTCAAGCTCTCTGCATGACCCAAGGCTGACTCACCCACACTTTGGCCACTGCTCAGTAGAGTATACTTAGATACCACAGACTCACTACATAATTTTTTATGACAGAATCCATTTACCAGGAGGATTCAGACTAAACTAGAATAACATATTCCATGGGATGGTTTAGGATCTCTAATATATAAAGAACTCTTAAAAATCAATAAGAAAAGAGGGAATGCTTATGGGAAAATGTAGAAAAGACATGAACAGACAATTCACCAAAAAAAAAAGACCTAATTACCAGTAAAAATATATAAAAAGGCACCCAACCCTATTAATAGTTAGAGCAACAAAAAAATGAAATAATACAAAGGCTCAGGTTTTTGTTTGTCCCTCATATTGGCAAGACAAAAGAGATTGGCAGAAACTAGTATCACTGGTTATTGGTAGAAGCATCAACCATTCCAGACTTCACAGGAGAGATTGGGTCTGTGTGGTCATATTAATCAAACTTTAAGCTGGATCCTCTTTTTTTTTAATTAAAGATTTTATTTATTTGTTTGACAGAGAGAGAGGGTGAGAGCACAAGCAAGGGAGGCAGCAGGCAGAGGGAGAGGGAGCAGCAGGCCCCCCGCCAAGCAGGGAGCCCAATGTGGGGCTAGATTCCAGGACCCCGGAATCATTACCCGAGCCAAAGACAATTGCTTAACCAACTGAGCCGCCCAGGCACCCCTATGCTGGATCCTCTTTGATAGCAATTATGCATTGAGGAATTAAAACCTAAGAACTTTCATTAAGTGTATAAGGACGGATATAAAAGGATTTTCACTAGGGCATTATTTTTGAAGGCAAATTATATAAACTTCTCCACCCAAAGAAAAACACCAAACCCAAATGCTCTCACAGGGAGCACTCCTCCAAAACCTTTTGTCCCAATGCCGTTTAAAATTCTGTGGAGCAAAGAACGAGAAGGAAAACGTTCACATTGTTTTCACAAAGCCAGTGTAACACTGATACCAAAACTTGATGAAGGCTTAGATAAATATCTTTTACAAATATCATGGAGAAAATCCAAAATAAAATATAAATGGAATTTAGAAGCACATTAAAGGACCAAAACCTACAATACTAGGAAATACGTTGATATAATCGATCTTATTAATTGACCTAGTGGGACAAATCAAATGACTCTTTCCACAGTTGGAAAAGCATGTGACAATATCCTGATAACACCCTCAACAAAGTAAGAACAGATGGAAGTGTCTCTAATATGACAAAATATACCTCTCCCGGCCAGCCTCGTGCCCAGTAGGGAAACTCTAAGGCTATCCCCAGCATTGTTCCAGAATTACTAGCAAATAGGCAAATACAATTTTAAAAGATACTAGGAGTATAGGATCAGAAAGGAGACAAAGTCTTACTCTCTGCAGATGATATGGTTTTTTCCCCAGAAAATCCATCAAAAAGCTATTCTAAGAAATAAAATAAATGAGTAAGGGAGCAACTGTATTTAGAAAAAAATAGTTTACACACACACACACACACACACACACACACACACCCCAGAGCTACATTGGAAGAGAACAGTTGATTTTTGGCTAATTCTTTTAAAAAGATAAAATAGTAGGAATAAGCACAACAAGAATTTTTTAGGTCTATCTGGAAAAATCATTTAAAAACTACTGAGAGACAGAACACAACTGGAAAGGCAGGCCAGTTTCTAGAAGTCACTCTCCCTAAGCTGATTTATGAAGCTCTCTTGGCTCCAAATGCAGACATGAGCAGCTCTTTTTCTCTGACCAGACGAGGCAGTGCTAAGCTGCACACAGAAAAGTGGGTAATGAAGCCAGGAGAACCGTGAGAAAGAAGAGGGACAGAGAAAGGCATTATCCTGGCAGGTAGTAAAACAGATCACAAAGCATCGGTCACTACAACAGTGTGGGGCCATGAGCAGATACACGGGCTGACGACCAGAGACACAGCACGGATGGGTCCTCAAGTCAACGGGAGAACATGGCCAACAGACAGTGTTCGGAGAACTCACCACCTAGGCCGCTGTAAACTCCAGGTGAACCAAAGGGCCGGATGAGAAAATTAAAGAAATCACGAGAGACTGGAAGAAAACAGAGAAGAGCTCTTTTACAGCCACACGAAGGAAAGGCCTTTGCAGTATGACTGAAAATATAAAAAGGATAAACAAAACCCCACCTCATAAAATGTACATCTCATAAAACAATGAGCGGGGAGATGCATCATATCTGCTGTCATGTCCAGGGTCACTTCTTGCTCTGGCGGGTGGGCACAGAGTCCCTGCCCATGTCCCCCCACCCCCTTCTCACATGGTAACAACAGCATGTCCTTTCCTCTCTGAGATACGTGTTCAATTACACCCCTGGTTGTTATAAGACTGTGACATGCTCTTGGGATCGTGAACGCTGGTGGTCATCCGTGCTGATCCCAGCAAATACACCCATGGCAACTCTCACGGGCTGCACCGTGTCCCCCCAAAATTCCTACTTTGAGGTCCTGACTCCTAGGGCCCCCAAAATGTAGCAGTAGTTAGGTCTGGGAATTGGAGATCAAGGTAAAATGAGGTCACGAGCGCGGTCCTGATGCACGAGAGAAGGAAGACCTTCCTCCAAACCACTGTCTTGTTACCCCGGACGCTGGGAGGCAAAGGGACCTGCTTCTGGGCACTATAACCAGCCACGTCTTCCCTGAAAAATTCTCCAAAAGCACTCATGTTCTTCACCATCATTTCCCTCCCTTGCACCATTTTAGACTCTCGAGTATTTTCGGAGAAATTTAATCCTTATGTTCCAGATTCATTTATACTGAAATCATCAAAATGCTTTTTTTGTCTGTCTAAGAGGATTTGGGTGTTTTTTTTATAAACCCATTGAAGCCATTTTTGCTTTGAATCACGTTCTGGCAGCTCTAAATGAATTCAGACGATCCCCCGCCCGCCCGCCCGCCCATCCCGCTCCATTCCACTGTCAGAACGCTCAGAACCCAGGCACGTGCTAAATTTGGCTAAACAATCTCCCCTCCTGTCCCACACTGAGACTGGTGGTGCTGCAGGGCTGCGGCAGCCCTGCCTGCTCCCACCCCCCTCATGCTGGAGGGGCTCAGCTGGCTTCCGTGGCCTCCCAGTGCGACCTCGTCTAGATTAGACTCTCAAGCCAGGGACCTTGGACCCTCACTCTGAGGGCACACCCCTGCCACGTCGGGCACGCGCTGTCCCGGGTCCTGGTTTAAAACACACTACCTGGTGCCTGGCCCAGTGCTTCGCCAACGAGGCTCCATCTTGGGACCACATGCGGGCTTTAGACAAACCCGTGCAGCCAGCAGAGCAGCGGGTGGCCTCCCATCTTCCTTCAGAGCGGCCCCCGGGGTGCCTAGGGGGGAACCAGGTGAGGGCCGCCCACACTCCTTGTGCAATGGAGACGCGGACAGGCAGCACACAGATGCATGGAGCGAGGGGGTCGACCACGGGAAAGGCAGCAGCACCCCCTCCATCGCTGTTGTTGCAAAGCCCTGATTTCATGGTGGTTTGTGACGGAAGCCCCAGGAAAGCAAGAGAGCAGCTCCACAGCACAAAAGGGTTGGAGAAGAAACAGTCCACGAAGCGTCCCGGGCCTCCCCATGTGGGTGAAGCAGGACATACCCAGAATTCTGGGGTGGGGGGCTGCCGCTCCCTCCTTGCCCCCCTCACAATTTCCAAGCCTCGATCTCGCCCTCATAAGTCGGGGGGCTGTGAGGACTCTACGGCGTCTGCTCTCGCTCCCTGCCCCATCTGTGTGGTTGCCAGCAGGTGCATTCCTCCCACACACGTTCGGGGGGGGGTGACTCCGGGCCCAGGAAGAGCGGGCCAGGCAGCCCGCAGGGTCCCCAGGGCCGGCAGCCTCACGCTCACCCGTGCGGCCCTCCTCCCCGAGGAGGAAGCACAAGGAGGTGGGTAAGAAGAGGAAGGCAAGCTAGCCTGCTGTGTAGACATCACTTTATCTTGCGGCCAAAGGGGTCCCAATTGGTTCTTACCCCACAGAACTCATACCAACTGCGTGAGGTCTGGGTCATGTCCCCCCAGAACTCAGAGGCTGAAGCGCTAACCTGGACGGGGCTGAATTTGGAGCCGGGGCTTCAGGGCGGTGGTTCCACGAGGTCACAAGGGTGGGGTCCTGATCAGACAGGACAGAGACCACTCCCCCACCCCTGCTCCTCTCCTACTCGAGGACACAGTGCCAAGGCGTCATCTGCAAGCCAGGAAGCAGGTCCTCACCAGGAACCAAACCCCACCAGTCTTCAGACCGTCAGAACCTAAATCCTGTGGGGTTTTGTAGTGGCCCAAGTGGACCGTGCAGGTGCCCTTGTTTTAAAGACAATCATCATTTGCATGTGCATAGGGATTCGCTGTCCAGAAAGCCTGCCTACCCTTTCCTCTGGGTCCTCACCCTCTGCGGAAGGACGGCGCCGTCCTGCGGAGTGGACGATGAGTTGTGGCAGGGCCAGGCCCGGGACCGGGTCTCAGGCCCTGGCCCAGTGTCCTGTGTGATAAACCGAAGTCACATTGTACAGCCATTTACTACCAGCACGCAGGCTCGCTCCACGTGGGCACTAAGAATGCACCCATTTTCCAGAGTTGAAAACTGAGGACAGAAGCAGTTCAACCAAATGCCTAGAAGCGGGAGGTGGAAGCCGGGCCTGATCCGGGGTGGGGGGATGGGGTAGGGGGCCCTCCAGGTGTTCCTGGCCATCTTGGTTTAGCGGCAGGGCAGCCAGGTAGTTGGAGACAGAGCTGCCCGTGATCCCTGACCCCTGGCTCCCCAGCTCTACGGGGCTACTGCAGCCTCTGCGTGGCCTCAGTTTCCCTCTACATGGCCCCCATGACAGAGGAATCCGGTCAGTCCGAGGCAGCACCCACCCTGCAGCCGGGTCCCACGTGTCTGTGCAGGGTGCAAAGGCCACTAACTGACTGCCAAGAACCGGATTAAAGGGCAGAGGATTTCGGGTTCCAGCTCACCTTGCACCTCCCGCAGGCTCCCGAGCGGCTCGCGGCGGCGGATGTCCCCCTCGGAGATCCCAGCCCTCCGCCCCGTGAAACTGGATCCTGCAAGATGGCTAAGCTCTCGGATGCCTGCAATTCCTTGGCTAATGCTCGGCTTAATTAAGACATGGACTTTAATGGCGTTCTCACCGATTACTTAAAGAAATGGCAGGTCTGTAAGATGATATTTCCTGCTGCGCAGGGATATCATGATGAAATCTCCCAAGTCATCATTTCAACACGGGAAGTTATCGGCTACCTGGGGCCACGTTGGCCCTGCCACACAATCGGCCCGCTGTTCCGAGCTCTGCTTAGGAGGCCGAGGCATCCGTGGTCCCCAGCAGTCAGTCGGGGGGAAAAAAGGATCAATTGAGTATGTGAGCTCTGCATCTAGACCTTCTCAGTGTTTGGTTTGCTTTGATGCAAAGGAAAAGTAAGCTCTATACATTTGAACTTGGGGCTTTATCTTTTCCAGACTTCTGTCGTGCCTTAAAGTCAGCTAAAAAAAAAAAAAAAAAAAATAGCCAGCTCAGGTTAAATTAGCATTTCTCCCTTTCCTTCTTTGTCTGTCTTTATGCCCTTCCGTTTTAAAAATAAACACCATCGTTTTATAAAAATTAATAGAGCAGAATGTTTGCCATTCAGCGGCCCCTCGTGGGACACGGCCCCCAAGCTCCTGCTCGCCCCGGTCGAGCTCGAAGCGGAGTTTTGCCTTGGATCTAAGACGTGTCGGCTGTCCATCTGGTGGTCAGGGCCATAAGGGGAAGGGAAAAAGCAGGACCTATTTCTACGAGGAATTGAATACAAAGTCTCTATAATAACTTTCTCTCTACGGAAATTATCCCTTTTTATACGTGCAACTCTGCTTCCCAAAGGAACTACCGGACATGAGCAAAACGTGACCGTCTCCCTAAACTGACCTGTGTGCCTTTCCTGGTATCCTCCCTCCCGGAAACAGAGTCAAAACAGGGGCCCCGTTGGAGCTGGGTCCGCACCCCCGGCCCACTCTCCATCCGCAGGCCCTGGACAGATTCAACGGGACGATGAGCTGATGAGTCTGGTTTCCTTCTTTAACACACTCGTTCGGCCATTCGGTGTCCTGAAAAGTTTCCCCGGCCAGTGTCCACGGCGGGGAAAGGTGCTGGTGGGCAGGCTCACCACCCCGCGTGTGCGTCTTGCATGAAGTGTGAAGTCACGTCCCCACCAGAGTGGATGTTTTCTTTTCTTTTCTTTTTTTTTAAGATTTTATTTAATTATTTGACAGAGGGAGAGAGATCACAAGCAGGCAGAGAGGCAGAGAGAGAGGGGGAAGCAGGCTCCCTGCTGAGCAGAGAGCCTGATGCGGAGCTCGATCCCAGGACCCTGAGATCATGACCTGAGCCGAAGGCAGAGGTTTTAACCCACTGAGCCACCCAGGTGCCCCAGAGTGGATGTTTTCTGACACAGCTTCCCCCACGTGACCCCTCCCCTACCGGCAGCTGGTGCTAAATTCAGACCTGGCAGAATGCATGTGTTCCCGGGAAATTCAGGGATTATCCTTCTCCAGTAAAGTGTGATGATGGTGATGAAACCAGGAAGGCTTTGCTCAAACCAATGATGGATGGAGCTGACCGCACGGGTGTAGACAGGAGCAGCTGGAGGAGTGGAGGAGGAAACAACCCTAACCGGTAGTAGTCGCCGCTCCTCACTCTAAATACAATGTCCTGCCCTCGGTCCCTCTTAGGAAGAGGGGATCTACGCGGGCTTTTGGCTCAGAATCTGCCCTCCCCCAGGGCGGTGGCTGTCCTCCTGCTGCCTCTCGGCTGGGTAGCCGGTTCCTCCATGGAGAAGCTTGGGTCCGTTTATTTATTCAGTCCATTTTGATTTATTCATCAGATTTAAAGCGCCTCTTTTTGATAAGAGCCCAAAGAATGAAAGTGGAGACAGCCCTCTGGATGCAGAGGCTGGTCCGTGGCTGGCTGGTCCACGCGTGCTTTCTCTTAACCCCCGTGGTGGGGTCCCTGCCATGCGCCGGGCCACTGGGCGAGGGTGGCAGGGCAGAGAGACCACGGGAGACAGTGTTGCCTCGTCTGTTTCCCAGGCCAGCCTGGCCAGGGGAAAGCCTGAAGCGGGGGCCTGCCTCTTCCTGTTCCCGACTCGGCCGGGCGGGCAGATCCGTGTCTTTATGGAGAGGACACCAGACGCAGGATGGCCGACACAGGTCAGACGGGAACTCCGTACAGATCCACTGCACGGAGTGGGACTCTGCCACGTCAGGCCCCTGTGGTCAACCCACGAGGGCAGCCACTCTCTCACCCGCAGGCTCACTGTGTTTCTGGACGCCGTGGTGCTGGCCCTCTTCTCCCTATGGCCTTGGCCACCAGGAGCACCCCCAGCCTCGGATGCGGGCCGCTGAGGACTCACGGGCACCCCCTTGTCCAGAGAGCTCCCTCAACTGCATGGGAGCCTCAACATCACCCAGCAGTCACGCTGGCTGGGAGAGCCACAGCCCAATGTCTGACTAAAGACCCCCATGGCGGCCCTCAAGGTGGGACCAAGTCTACGGGACAGTGGTCACTCGAGCCCCCTGAGGGATCAGGCCGAGGGCAGTCTCCGGCCAGGACCACTGTCTTATTGAGCTTCCCCTCCTGCCCCTTCCTGCTTCCTTCACTTCCTTTCTCCTCAAAGCCCTCCCTCAATAAATCATACGGATCCCAACCCTTGCCTCAGGCTCTGTGTCCAGGATATCTGACCCAAGACTCTGCTCTTTTGTATCTATGTCCTCAGTGGAAAGACCTCCTTCTCCCTTGTTATGGGCTAAGTTGTGTCCTCTAAATCTTCGTATGTTCAAGTTGTAAGTCTCAGGGCCTCAGAATGTGACCTTATTTGGAGTTGGGCCTTTACAGAGTTAATTAATGTAAAAGGAAGTCATTAAGGTGGGTGCTAATCTCATATAACCTCTAAGAAGAAGGGATCAGGACACAGACACGCACAGAGACGACCCCGTGAGGACCCAGAGAGAGGACGGCCATCCACACACACGGAGAGAGGTCTCAGGAGGGCTCTGTCCTGCTGACCTCCCTCCTCTGGGCCTGGGAAACAGAGATGTTTAAGCCCCCCATTTGGGGCACTTTGTGGCGGCAGCCGGAGCAAACTTACCCAGCCTTCACCTCCCTGATGTCGACTGTCTGCTTCATGATGCAAGTAGTTCATCATTCTCCAAGACAGAAAGAATCATTTATCCGGAACAGTCTTGTGCCTCTCTTACTATATACGTATATTACGTCGCTTTACGTTAGTCACATGCATTCCCGTCCCTCCCAGCAGAGATTTTGTCTTTTGAAAATGTATGCACCATGGCATTCCCCCACGGGACCCAGTAAATTCTCAGCGTCTGCTTGTCGAGCGAAAACCTGGCCCAGACTGAGTTCCTCCACTCCGTGGGCAGCCACCTGCCTCCTCCTCCCCGGGCAGACAGGACAGAGGTGTCACAGCCTGACAACCCCCCAGCACTGACTCCATCCCCGCGGCCCTGGGGACAGAGACTGGGAACTTACGTCTCTTTCCACGCAGTTCAAGGCTTCCTAAGAAGTCGCCGGCGGAACACACGTCACCCGAAAGATAACACAAAACCGAGCACCTGAATCCACCTGGACCCCCTGCCCTGGGGGATTCCCCATCTAGGGGCAGCTCCCCCCACCAAGATCCCCTCTTCGGGAGCGAGGCTGCAGGTCTGCTAAGCCCCTCGCCCCCAAGGTCAGCGGCCCCTACATACGGCCGAGCCAAAGCTATCTATTTAACAGACGTATGTCCGTGTCAGAATCCGCAAGCATCATCCAAGATGCTGGGGGTTTTCTTCCTCGTTGAAATGGATCTTTTGAGAGTCAGTCAAGAGGAAAGAATGTGAAGAGACGGAGTGCGGTGGGGTACCTCGGGGAAAGAGGCCTGTGATGATGGGGAGCATTAAAAACAGAGAATTCTCTCTTTCACCACACACTTCCTTCGGTTACCTATAAATCTCCCCGACAGAGAAACTACCCATTTGTGTTCCTGGAGGAGCGGGGAGAAAACATCCAGAGCATGACCTGTTTCCTGCAAATGTTCTCCATTGTCGGGAGCAGAGTTTTTGAAGTAATCGAACAAGACTCCGTCCCTGCCCCCAGCCTCCGTAAGAATACGGCAGCGAGCTGCTTTGCATAAGCCGCATGTTGGCCAGAAGGGGAAGCGAATGCAAATATTATAGGATGGATTATGATCACCCAGCCCCTGCCCCACGGACAATGGATTTCTCACCAGACCCAACACCAGCCACAGCCAGGTTGCATTTTTTAAAAGGACTTTTGTGCCTTTTTCTCCTCCGTATTTAGGAATCCCTTCAAAGGCATCTTAAAAGTGTTCCGGGCAGATATTCAGAATAAACGCAACGTTTTCTTCCCCCTGTGCGGTTGCCTTTGTAATAACAGTCTTCTTATGTGTTGGATACGTATGTAACTCAAGATGAAAAGACATTTTATAGCCTCGCGGTAGAGTGATGGGAAATCAGCCGCATACCTGCCGGGAGGGAGTCCGAGTCAGGCCCTGGGAAAGGGGCGCTTTGCACGGCTCCCGGGGACCAGCCTCCCGCGTTGCAATATTGCTATACAACAGCTTTTCCGAAAGGCGTGTAAAAAAATACCTCGGGTAATCCGCTGTGATGAAAGAGGAGGGTAGCGTGGCCACTGACGCCCACCGAGGCCTCGCCCAAGAATTTGCCCAGCAGCTGGTTTCCAAGAAGAGGTGTTTAAACGTTTACATCCCTCCCTGATTTGGAGACATTGGGACCCACGAGGCGAGGTGGATTTGAACACGGGAGGGTCAGCCCCTGAGGCCCTACACAAGTCAGCTCCTCTTAATGGGCCTCAGATGACCTGGCTAAGAAATGGGTCTAATTACACCCGCTGCCTTAGATTGTTGTGAAGCTTAATTAATGCCTGAAAATGTTTCGAGATCCTCAGATGAAAATAGACCACAAACGCAGAGTGTTATTATGGGACCCAATCGGATGCCTTCTTTTCGGCAGCAAAATGCTGTGGGCGTTTATCTGAACTTTGTCCCTTCCGGTCACGGTGCTTCCTACGGTGTCCGTCTCTCCGCCACACCTGCTTCTGAACCCTTGGGCCACTCACCATGCTCCAGGACAACTGTCATCAGTCTGAACACACGCCTTCACAGCCTCATTGCCGCAAAAGAAAAACGTATGTTGTCTGTGCCCCGCGGACTCGTGTGCCTTTCTCCATCCCCGACAGCATCATTCTGGGACGACTACGGTACCCCCACACTTGGCTGAGATTGCTCAAAAACACAATGGTCTTTCTTCACGAGCCGCCCAGGAGAGGTCTCGGGGGCACCGTCTTCTATTTATTCTCCTGTGCCAGGACGGAGGGGAAAGACTTGGCTGATTTTCACTGCATTTGGGCTCTGATGAAGGGATCTGGGACGCACAGCACTTTGTTTTGCCTTTCGATCCGCCATCTTGGAAACATGGCTTCCTGGCTCGGGTTGTGCCCGCTCGGCAAGAAAAAGAGATGGCGGATGGCGTGTGGTCAAAAGCTCCCAGGCTCGCCGGTACTCGAGGTGGTTGTGCAATCCTGCTGAGCCACTTTCTCAGGAGTATTATGTGACGTCGAATATTTTTTTAGTTCTACACACCGAACAGGCTGGAACAAAAGTGACCCTCATCTCCCTGGTGGGGTTTCTCCTGTCCCCCCTGCAGACGATGCTTTACCCCCAAAGGTCACTTGGCTCCTTCCTCTGCCTGACTCAAAGCTCCACACAAATGCCCCCAGCCCCTCCAGCCTCTCCCTCCCTCTCACCCGCTGTCACTCTCAATCTCGGGCCGGGCATTACTTCCTTTGCATGATGAGCTGTTCTTGTACGTATCGTTGCCCGTCTCCCACCCTGGAGCACGGCGTCCACGGGGTATGGGCGGGGGCTGTCTATCTAATTCGTTGCCGTATCTCTAGCCCTAAATCACTACCTTACACGTAGTCAGAACTCAAGAAATACTGTTAGAGGGTCGACCTCAGCCATGGGCGGTGTGGGATCCTATCTCCGTCTCTCTTAACTCCAAGTCCTCAGAAAGCAGAGACTGAAAAAAAGACTTAGGTGTGAGTCCCTTATGGAGAAGCATGATCTAGGGGACAGTAAGCAGGGCTGGGAAGGAGGGAGAGCCAGCACAGAGTCCTGGGGCTGCTGTCGCTGTGGCCACTGGTTGCTGAACCCAAGGCATTCCCAGTGGGGCCGTGTGAAATTCATCCCGGGATCTTCATCTGGAGAAGGAGAAGCACCAATCCCATCTTTGTGTGTCAGCCCCCTCCCTCCACTGGATGGAGTCAGCCCACAAAATGTTGACTTCCTAGCACTTCCAGATTGTGATGTGCGAGTGCCCAGTGCCCACATGCCTACAGGGGTCCTCAGAGAAGCCGGGGGGCAGGAAGCAAGGAGCACGTGCATGTGTACATCTAACAAGGTGCACAGGGGGACGTGCCGATGAACAGTGTCCTACCCTACGCTCCTACTCTAGCCTTTGCTCTTGAACCCATGTGTTCCAACTTTGGGGGACACAGCACCATAGAATGGCCACTGGTCAGGTGCATTCACCGCACAGGGCAAATGGAGGGAAGACAGGGTCCCCGATGCCTGCGGGTGTTGCCCCCTTAGCTGAGTCTTTAATAAGACACTCCAGCATCCTCTCAG